>LQNS02276927.1:7000380-7016523 GCA_001587735.2 Parhyale hawaiensis | reverse complement strand
TTGGATTGAACGGGCCATGGGGTTAGGTTAGTTAGGTTCGTCTATTCTATGTACGGTAACGGGGAACAGCGACCCCAGGGGCACCATGTAGTTTACCTCAGCCTTTAGCTAGGCCTTCGGGACGCCTGGCTTTCGTGCCCAACTTGTTTTCCTTCCGATTTCATACTGTTAACTGGTCTTACTTTCTATTTTTTCTTTTCTGACTTTCTGTTCCATGCGCGTTGATCCTGTGTGGGAACACCCTCGTGCCTGGGTTCCCTGGTTGTCTTGGCATACTATATGCCCCTTCCCTTTTCCTTTCTTAAGAACAGCTTAGCACTGATTTAGGGAGGTTTAAACTATCTTGTATACCGAACTCCACTCTGTTGCCATAGGCCCTACCCTGTTCCTCGCCTCCGTGGGGAAGGTTCTCCCGCTAAACGACAGCGGCGTCCAACACTGCCACGCTGAGCCGGAGAGCTTTCTCGCACGCCAGCGGATTTCTGTCGCCTGCTTGCAGGAGACGAAGTTGTCCGCTTGTTCCAGCTTCCGTAATTTCACCCAGTTCTCTGCTGTCAGACGGGACAGGCCTGGCCCGGATGGAGGCAGGGGCGGGATCATCCTCGTACGCCACTCGCTGTCCTACACGTCTCTGGACACCTGTGGCCTGCTCCCGGATGATGATTTCGAATATAGGACGTGAGAGTTGCCTCTGCTTGCAGCACCGACATATCTAAAGACTTCTGTCTTCTAATGGAACTCTCGCCAGACCTCTAACGTGCTGATCTGCGGGGATTTTAATGCCCATCATCCCTCTTGGTCCCCGCCTGACAATCAGCGCTCCTCTGGTAGAGGCGAGGCATCTCATGAGGCCGTATGCTCTAGTGAGCTAGTCACCCTCAATGGTGAATCCCCATCTCGCCTTCCTACCCACGGCTCCCCTTCCTCACCTGACCTCTCCTTTCCGAGTGCTCATCTGGGTCTCGACTTTCAGTGGCAGACCATTAACGCCCTTTCTTTAGACGACCTCCCTATTATCGCCTCGCTGAACTGTCTCTCCCAGTCACCCTTGGGACCTCGCTTTTTACAAACTTTCGGAGAGCCGCTTGGGACTCGTTCTGAGCGGAAACGGAGGCTTTGTTTGCTAGCCTGCCTCCTCCCTTCTCGGCTTCCTCCTGTGAACCAACTTGCATCCCTCGATAGATATCGCTAACCAGGAGATCAATAGCATTATCTCCAAGGCCGCTAGGAGAGCCTGGATGGAGACCGTCGACTGCTGCAAGCACCTCAATTACGTCTCCCGTTTCTGGTCTCTCCTCAATTCTTCTCAGGCGAACGCACCCGGATGGACCCGACTTTCCCTATTAGATTTGTTGTGCGTTGGAAGTCTTCGGATCGGGCGATCTCACAACAATTGTGCCGTCGTTTTACCACTCGGGTGCCGCACTCCCAATCTCGCTGTACACGGGAAAAGCAGCGTCGTATCCGCCGGCGTCACCCCTTAGATCGTATACTCCGTTTACCGTCGAATATGTGCTGATGGCGCTGCTTCGGGCGAGACTCCCACTGCCGTTGGCCCTGGCGGCCTCACCATTCTCCATTTGCCGAACCTGGACCCAGGGGTCTGGATTTTTTGTACCAGATTCGCTACTTGCTCTTACGACAGGCCTGTGTCCCACCATCGGGTCCCTGGCCGTCTTCTGATCATCGTGCTGCCCGAGCCAGGTAAGCCCATAGACGAAGGCAGCTCTTGTCGCCCTATTTCTCTGCTATGCCCGGCGGCTAAACTGCTTGAAGGCTCTTCCCTCCCAACTTTTCACTGCATTCTCTACTGCGGACCACCAGCATGGCTTCAAGTCAACAGATCTACGACTTCGGTCCTACTTCCTCTGGCGCAGGCTATTCCAATAGGCAAGGAAAAGCCCCCATGCGTACTGCTGCGCTGGTCGTGAATTTTTCCGAAGTCTTCGACGCAGTCAACCACAACAAACTTCTTGAGCTAATCCAGCCTTCTATGCTTAATCATAACATAGTTCGTTGGCCATCCTACTTGAGAGGTAGAGCGGCCTGCTGCCGCTTTGGGTCGACCACCTCCCCTTTCTGCTGCATAGATTGTGGCGTTCCTCCGTCTCGGTCATCTCTTCCAACTTTTCTAACCATTTCGTGTCCTTTCCCACGCCAATATCTCATTGATAGCTAACACTGGGCTGCCTTTTCAAAGGTTTTAAAAGAGGTTTAGTGTTTGTCAGCAGATCTTGTATGCATTTTCAATGCTCAGTTTAGAAATGTAACTCGTTTTGTTCAATCACGTCAGATTTTTTTGCTATTTCAGATTTAAGAAAACAAATGATGACCAAATACTGATTTTTATAAATTTTCAGATATAATACCGCATAAATAATGGAAACTCTGCAGCTTATGCGTAAAATAGGACACAACTAGAGTTCATGTGAACTCCAAGATTAAATACATCTCCATTACTCGAATATCTTGGAGAAACGCTCTCAATAGCTCTTCACACAAATCACAGTTTTCTGCAAAATAGTCTAAATGCGAACCAAGGAAATGCATTTTAATGGACATGTATGCACCGAGAGCTTGGTAGTTTTTCAGGAGCTAATTATTAACACGTTCATATTCTCAATTTTATGGTTGCTTAGAAAGTTGATTGCAATAGATACATTGGCTAGCTGGTAACTCATTGCCCCTACCTACAGTGTTGCCATTTTAGCTATTACTCAACGCATATTTCATAACGTTGGTAAAAGAAAATATAAAATACTTATGCACGCTTTCTAGAATCCCTTTTATTAATCTATTTAGAAAAAAAATGAATTCAGTGTGCATAAAATTTATTAGAAAACACGTTATTTCCAATAATATATGTTTTTAAATTTTAAATAGAATAAAAACCTGACCTGATAGGGCAAAATTGCTTACATTTCTGAATTCAGAAATTAGGTATACAAAAGCGATATACAGTAGCGGTCACAATGATTCGGACACCTAAAATCTCATCAGAAAATCTTTAAATACTTCAATATTATTGACTGCATTGAAGTGTAATTTTTACACAAGTTGAGCAACATGTCATAGCTAAATTGTGTTAGAATTTCAGCTGTTCAGGATAAATAAAACAAAAGGTACAAGCAAATGAATTGTAATAGTAAGAATTTAGTCTACACAAAAAAGTTCGGACAATAATTAAACACTTGAAATGAGGCTACAAATATGAACTACGTTATAGATTTAAGTCTTTCGCATTTAGTTCTGTGTGTGGTACCCTTTACTGTCGATAACAGCTTGACATCGTCTACCACAAGAGCTGAGCAAATTGCAACATTCTTCTGGTATGTTTTTCCATTCGTTCTCCAAAATGGCCACACTCTCGGCAACCCTTGCAGAGGCCCCCCAGAGGCAACAACACGCCCCTCTTAACTGGTCTACCAGTACCCACTCCCATCACGGAGCGGTACCACCAGATTCCCATGATCTTCAGCGCAAGGCCCCGCAAACAACGGACGCCCTTGCAGCGAACGAGACCTTTCACCGCCCACCAAGATAGTCGCTCCGAAGACTCAACTTCCAACGACCCAACCAAATCGATAAAGTAGCCTTCGGGCCCCACCCACCTTCGTAAGAAGGGGCTTCCTTCGACCTAGATATCTCCTCCCCCCGCCTCCTCGCTAGCAGGAATATACCCTCTAGCTGGCTTCCCTTAGCTTTCTCCCGATCACGGGTCTCTAGCCCCGTGATCATTCAATTACCCTAACAAGAACTTCGCCGTCCGACGATTGCACGTCTCCACTCAGGCGGTCCTGGCCTCAGTATTTCATCCCTACAGCATGAATGACTTCTATAATGTTACGGGACATTTAGCAAAGCTAGAAGTCGAAGTTTGTCGTTTCTTTACGCAAGAGCCTTGTCCTCTTCGGACTCTACTCTTAAGGCTCGACTTAGATCGTAACCTAATTACAAAGTCCTCACCCTACTTTTCCAAAGGACATAATCCCTCTGCCCTGTCTGGGCCGCTTCAACGGCCGATTAGGGCATTCTCCGCCACCACAGTAAGGCAATGGAGGCTCGGCTCCCTTATAAACGGACGAAAGCCACTCCACTGGCGGACACCAATTGACTCAGAGTTCTGTGGACTCAACCGGAAAGAGCGCTAAGGCACTTCTCTTCCTAAGCTACACGAACTCACTCTACTCCCTCAGGACTATCGCTACCCCTGTTATTACCCCTAATACTGGATCGGCCCTGGCCAGGGACGAACAAGCCTTAATTCTCCTTCACCCAAGTCAGGCGGTTTTACCGTGGATTCACGCACCCGCTGTCCAGCAGGTGGGATCCTCCACTACGCTCACGCTTCGGTCTCACTGCAGGAAGACACCAACTCACCTGGGCTGATAGGGTAAAGGCATACCGAAGCAGCCAACTCTTTGGGAACAAGATCCCCACGGTCATTTCTCTTCACGTAACGGCCTCGAGACAGGACAAGTTCGCTACATTCAACTCAACCGGTCTCACCTTTTCTCTCTCCTCTTAAACTACATAGGTACTGTATACGCTATCTACAATCTACCCGGCAAATCCCGTGATTTCTTCCCTTTAGCCCATCCGCTGGCAGAGGGAAATGCCAATTCTTGTATTTTACATTCCTACTCTGCTGAACACCAAAGTAGATGGCGTGGGCCATGCTGCAGTATCTAGTGGCAATACACTGGAACAGCAAGCCTCTCTACCTCTCCCTCTCCGGTCCCGATGGCCGTGGGTTATTACTCCCTCGATCGGGACGTTAGCCCTGGTTCCTGAGTTTTCCTTCCACCGAAGTGGCTCCTCCCCTCGGTAAAGGCCGAGCTTTAGTGTTACAGAAGACTTCCTGAGGCGGGTCTCCCCTATGCAGTATCCCTCCTCAATCCTGATCAGAGTTGCAAATTCTTGCACGATGCTGCAGGACGCATTTCAAACACCTAAGCCCACGCTCTCAGGGTCAACCTCGCCCTCGAGAGAGCCATTCCTCCACTACCCGCCTAACTAAGATTCCCAACAGGTCTTCTACCGGGTAGCTACCTGAAACCCTTAGCTCCCACTTCCGCCCCACAAAACTGTCTTGCTCGCTCTTGCCTCTGGCAAGGGAGCGAGCGTTTTGGCAACTACCGCCCAAAAGGAAGCCGTGCCCACAGACGACAAGCCCCTCCTCCCCACCGCTCAGGTTCTTGTCCTAACCACGTATCCTAACGCGTACCACCAAGAATTACTCGACTATCTCCCCAGCTCCGGAGAATTCCTTGCAGCGCCTTCCCCCAGCTTGCCAGAGCCATTACTCCGGGGGCCTCATTCTTACCCGTCAGTCACGACATCCGAAGATATGGGCGCTCGGTTGCACACTCTGGACTCTGGAGCCACCAAGATGGTTCGCGTCACCTGATGTCCTCTTTCTCTGTTGCAGAAAGAGGCAGGTATTAGTATCTACTTTGCTTTATTCTCTCAGACAAGTCTGTGTTACATGCACTCTTAGAACCTCTTATCCCTGTTTTGGGACGTTTTCCTTTCGGAATTCCTTTGACCTTTAATTTCCCAATTGACTGCTCCTCGTTCCCCATATTCTACCTCGGACGAAGGCAGGGTCTGAAATTGCCAAGGCTGCCCGGCGGCTAACACAATTTTGAAATTACATAAAAGGAAAAATAACTCCTACTGACGTAGGAAGTAGCAATATTTTTTTCCTTATGGAATGAAAAATTGTGTTAGCCGAGGACCTCCTCCCACACACGCAGTCAAACCTTCGTCCGTCATCCCTCCTACCCGTACGATCTGAGGAACCCCTGCTCCAGGCCGCCTTATATAGAGTAGCACCTCCTAGAGGGATGGAGAGGGCGTGATGACGTCACAGAAGCGAACGGAAGGGAACAGCAGAGAATATTGCGAGGGAAGCACTGGGTGCTCACATCCAATTTTTCTTCTGCTCTCTGCCTTCCTTCGTCTCTGGGAAATGAAACAAAGGAATGTTAATCAGTTCGTGAAAGATCCAAGAAAGGCTACCCGGAATCTAACACAATTTTTCATTCCATAAGGAAAAAATATTGTCACTTCCTACGTCAGTAGCAGTTTTTATCGCCCGCGAACATAGAGAGGTTATTATCACTAGCTACGGAAAAAGTGAGAGGTGATGAATGTTTTTCTCCTGAATGTTCTCTATTTCTTATTATGTGTGTGTCTCTCCGCCCAAAAATTGCTAGAAGAAATTGAGCTATAATCACTATCTCTTGCTGGTAGTCAGGGGGTTAACCTAGATGTGAAAAAAAGGCCAAACCGTTGACTCGAAACTTTCAGCTCCCACCATCGTGGGTGACGATCTTCTAGCCACCAAGAGGCATTTTGGTTCTCTCACCCTTCTTACCCACTTGAGGCCTTTCCGGACGGAGTTCGCAGTTAGACGATACAACAAACCTATAGACAGACTCGACCTAACGTCAGCGATGACAATAATATAAATTTCTGTGTGTTTCAGGTCATACGATGCCTTTTAATACAACCCAATCCAGAGTCCGCACTAAATGAAGAGGCGGGCAAGCTGCTGCTAGAGGCCTATGATGACTATCACGCTCGGGCGAAGATGATGACAGAAATTCATGCAATGGTGAGGAAGCGGCTGCTCCCCGCTTGGGGGCGCCCGCGTACTTGGGTTCTGCTTTTATATTGGCAGCCATATTCCTTTTGCTCTCATAGGAGAGCTAATATGTGCTGGAGGCGGGAGTCTGAAACTCGGTCAGCTAATGATAGGCATGTAGCTAGGCATTATAACATGTATGCCATTGCTGTCATCTAAAAATGGTAAGTGAAAGTAATACGATTATCAGCAATTCCAAGTCATTACGAATTAGTGATTTTATTGTAGGTACTCAAGTTTAGATTTATATCTTACTTAAGACGTGAGGCCTTACGCGTCCTGGACGTGTGCAAGTGTTGCGTCAGCAAGAAAGATGCACGAGCTTATTGTTGGAATGAGTTTTGTACTTTCAGTGCAGCAGTCTTAGATATGTGACAACGTTTGATTGCTGGCTGCTTGATCCATCAAGTCATGTATCACTTACAGTACATCTATCTATCCTGACCGGAATGAGCACTTTCTTGTTTTTTGTAAACTGCGCATATTTCATGAATGGTGATGCATAAGCAGATACATGTACAACCAATCATTCGGGTAACATGTTTAGTATCCGTCCACCATGCTAGTAGCCGTGCACTTGGCAAGCGACGTATATCGTTTAAGAGGGTATGTGAAACACCTTCCGCATAAGTGTTTCTTCTATCATTTTCTGTTTGAGATGCTTTGCGCCGTTGTTCCTGCCAGTAGTAGCGCTTTGACCATTTTGAGCCCAATAAAACTCCTCCGAATTCGCGTATAACTTGCGACCCTCCGGCAGAACAGCCGAGATAGAAATCCCTGAGAATCCGGCACGAGGTAGGGGTGTTGTTGCTGCACTAGTAAACTCTTCTGCAAACTTTACTCATTTCACTAAACGTATTGGTGGTGTCGACAAATTTGACCATTTTTGATCCATAGCGAAACCACAAAAATTGTTAACATGGGGTACCGATAGTAGCGTTCACTTTAAAAAAAAAAAACAATCCTCCGTAAGGGTAGTTCCATGGCACTGTTTATCTGAAGGTCAAGCGCGTGACTGGCTAAGTGCAAGTGTCGTGCCGCTGTTCACTCTGTCATCGAAAGGCACGACTTGGATGGCATGTACCAGTAACAAGCGTGTATACCAACCAACATAATGGCTGATCTTTGCCCCACAGAGCAACAAAACTAAGGCAGACGGAGGCAACGATAATGACGGACCCGCCACCAAGAAGCACGCGTCTGACAAGGTTGTTGCCGAGAAGAAGAAGCAGCAGATGAAGGACAAAAAGCGGGCGCTCAAGAGACTATAACCCTGGCACAGCTGTCGTGCGATTGTGCAATGGACAGCTTAGCAGCTCCTGCTGCTCCTCATAGGCCACTGTTAATTTTCCTAAAATGAATAGGCGAGAGCGTTCTGACGTGACCAAAACATTGCCTTAGCTGACGTCACCGCTGATTGGAAGAGGTAGGTAATTTCGTAATGGGGAACTTGCCAAAGCGCAAGTGACTCTGACGCCGCCCATTGCTTTGTTTTGGTCAAGTGAAGAATGCACGCTCTCCGTACTGACATTGATTTGCCCACTTCCATTGGTATTAAGAGGTTGAACGGATGTTCTGCTGCTGATGACGTGTCTCTTGCTTTCCATTGGTGCTCTACATTGCTAACTACATGATATACGTCCTGCTATGTTATGGAATACTTGGGAATTGCACGTCCTGCTGTGTTACCTAATGTTTTGGAATTGTACATTCTGTTGTGTTATGGACAGTTAGGGTGTCGTACATCCTGTTGTGTTACCAAAACATTGGGGAGTTGTTGCATTGTTTTAAAACGTTTGGGAATTGTACGTCCAAGATTGTTTTATAACATTTGGAAATTAAATCTAGTGCTGTGCTACGGGATGTGTAACAATTGTGCGTCCTGTCCACTTCTGGAAGATTTGAAATATGTACGTCTAGCGTTTTGTTGGCTTGAGGGATTTACTTCCTGCAGTGTTCTGGAACATTTGAGAATTCATGTCCTGCATTGCTTTGGTATCTTTGGGCGTTGGAATATCGAAAATTGCTTGGAATATATATAGTGAAGCGGTGCATTTGGGAATTATAGGTCCTGCGATGCTGTGGAAATTTGAGCTTTCCCGCCCTATAATTTTATATGTTCCTCTTGAATTGGAGCTTTTTTTTTATCAGCCTACAGCTATTTTCCGGTCTTGTTTCTACCATTTTTGTGCGGCGTTTTTTTTCTGGTGCATTTTATTCCAGAGTATGAATTGAAAATTGCGCAGTCCGTACAAACTAAGCCTAGGTAGCCTGTGTTCAATATTGCTGACACTGCTTGGCCATTTCTGCTAATAATCCCGTAGCATCAACATTAATCAACTGATTTTGTGGTAACAACAGTGTCTTATTTTATTCCCGTGCTGTTTCTTGCGTATTATTGTACAAGCTCGCATTGAGTGTGCTTGCTCCTTTAGTTGCGCATCCCTGTCGTGCCGTGCCCCTATTGGCTACATACTTTGGGAGAATCCTAACTGTTATAACGATAATGCTGAGGGTTGTATTTGGAGGTATACGAATGGACTCTATAAAGTTATTACTAATATGCCATTCTGTCAAGTCTTCAAGCCTGGCGGCTTATCAAATGTCACTTTTAAAGAGTCGAAATTCTTTTCACAATTGCTGTGAAATAGAACTCATGAAGCTATCAGCTGCAGTATGGCCTCAGTGGGCGTAGCGTCGCCTGCGGAGGTAGCTGAGGAAACTGGTTCAGTGAACCCGCCTTCAGTGGCAGTGAAGGGTGCGCGTGTAGACTGGAATTTGTTCCTGCTCTTCAAGCCTACTGGACATCTTAAACGTTCATTGCAATACCGATGAATCCATTGTTTGTTGCCTCCGTTATCACTAGTTACTAAAAGCAGCCATAAGAGTCGAAGAAAAACTCTTGGAGGTCCTCAACTTTCTTTCTATTCATCTTCCGCCTGGGTCGCTAGTGAAAGCGAAGACCCACCTCTGCATAGCCCCCCGTAGCGTAAGGCTGATTTTTCTGATTCCTTAACTGGGGCGCCAGTATCCCAGAAGGTTACGTGAAACCTACTGAAAGTCGAAACGGAATTCGTTAAGATAAAATCTCTTTTATCGCACCATGTAGATACTTGGCCTCTCACCGGGTTCAGATCGTACATTTTGAAGTTGTGGTCACGGAGCCCACTGACATCCACGAGACGTTTGCAGGAGGATCAAGTTTTGCGTAACATCACTGGGGGGCTCGTTTAAGAGATGGAGCACGTGAAACCACGCTGTGGGTTTCTCTTGTGATAGTGTTTGCGAAACATCACAAGGAGTTTCAAGAGATATCAAGCTGGTGGAACATAAAGGGTTCTTTCAGGGAATAAAGCTAGGAAAACCTCACTAGTGATTTCTTAGTTGGTATAGCTGGTGGAAATCACTAGTGTTATCTCGCGGGAGAAAGTTGAGAGAACACCCAAAGTTTTTCTCTGTGGGTACAATTTGTGGAGCATTGCGCTGCTAGATGACCGTGACAGACTGAGCAAACTATTTTCCATTCAACGGGAAGTCATCGGCGCAGCGTGAATTTTTTACTGTAGGAATTTCAACGCTGATCTTCTGTGATTACCTGAGATTCGTCACTTGCAGCCTATGGTGAGTTAGCTACTAAGTTAAGTTACCTATGTGCTCGTGATTGTCCCTGTCCTGGCGGGGGTGACGTAATTCTGATTCCATTGTTAATTATACTAATAACGGTAAAATATTCCTCGTATGCTGTAAAAACGTACAATTGTTATGAAGAAGACATAGGTGCTGCACTAAAAATTAAGCCCGAGGGTATTTATTGTAATTTTTCTTCTTTTTTTGGAAGCCATGGTGAAATTGTACGAACAAGAGAAGTACAGTAGGTGGCTACTGTATATATACATCCGCAACTTAATGCGCTGTGTAATGTAACGACACAAATGTCATACTTGGGAACTGCCCTTCCCCACTAAAAGAAAATAATAATTACATAGACTTAGCCTTGCAGACCTAATATTTGATTCCACCTTGTCCGTAAGTCGTGTCCATTATGTCCGTATCCGGGAAACCAGCAGCCGGATGCGGCTTAATACTAGCGAAAATTTATGAATCAACTCGACTTTGTCCTAATACTGCTGCGACATTTCATATTTTCATCTACCTCGAAGCAAAATTGTTGTCTTTTTAAGTGCATACTTCGACACACCAAATTTTTTTTGTGTGTTGCCTCCTGCTGAGCCTGTACTGAGAACTTCTTCCCGTGCCGCTATACGGTGAGCATTTCTCATCGGGCTAGTCGTCTTATTTACGTACCTTTGATGAGCGTACATTTGCGATAATTTGGAATGATATTTTTCTTGTGTTGTCTTCTCTCTTTTTCTTTGGATCGCTGGTAATTTTTGTGAGTAGGAAGGCCTAAACTTAAGTCGTATCTAAATTTCTTTCACGCAGTCGTAAGTACCAACGCCGTTCATCCTTTGTTGGAGCGCTCTGGTGATAGGTTCCTCATTCTTATTGACATTACTGCGCCTCTCTTGTTACTTCCTCTCTAATGCAGAAAGCTTCAATTCTCACAGGCGTTTCCAGCTTGTGTTATGGCTGTGTACTCAGCGAAACCATCTGCCTTTCATGTCCATTTTTTTTATTGCGTTACTGATTTTAATAACACTTTCCTGTGCGTAATGTGCGACGAATACGTTGGCAACGCGCCAAATAAGGTTTCAAGGACTATAGTGTCCATTGGTTGCTTACCTCCTCTGAGAGTAATTCTTTTTCGTGAGCTTTTCAATTGATTTAAGAAATAATTGTTCAATTGTTCCTCTTCCTGCTTTCTTTTCCTCTTTGGAAACACCGTTGTGGTGGTCTCTTGAGAAATTGAAACGGCGCTTAAATCACATTGAAAGTACTTGTTTTTCCTGAAGCGTCTTTCAATATTATCGAAACAACGCCGATGCGGAATTATTGACTTTTTGTGAGATTAAATACTATTCAGATGACTATTTCACATATGTAGCTAGGTTTGTTGAGAGAAATTTTTGAACAACCGCCTTGCTGTCCTCGCGCGTTGCGCTCTTCTACGCCGAGTTTCTCGGCTTTTCTTGACATACTTTCTCTAAGAAACTCAGCATTTGGAAATCGGGTCAGGAAAATATTACTTCGACGAAATCCGTTTTTTCCCTCTTCTTTGCCCTTTTCCTCTGTATGAATTCTAGCTACTCAATTTGCTCATCATGAGCTCTGCGCAAGGAGCATATAGAGAGAGGAGGAAGCCAGGAGCCTCGTCCGTGAAGCTCAAGAGTCTGGTGTGCCTGCAGCCAATCACCGTACGCACCAATCGCATATCAGTACATCATTTTGTCTGCTGCTGCTCCCGCGTCACTTCCACCAATGAGGTTCATGAACGCATTACAGCCACGCCTGATCTGGTTGACTCGCTGGCGAATCTAACTGCGGGCCGCAGGGCTAACTCCTCTATTGAAGCTCAATGACTCTGGGCGAATCAAGCTTTGCTGAGATTAAGAGATTTGTTCAGTATCCATGCTACGGCTAAAACGTACTTCAGATGTCATCTATGCTTAGATACGAGGTTTGGCAAAGCGACGACCCCTTTGCCTCTGAGCAAATGAATTTCTCTTACGTAAATACTGATACCGGGATATAGACCGCAACCAATAATTGTGTGTTTGTAAATGTAATCTTTGCAACGAGCTTGGGGTGAGTTTTTGACGGTTTTCTGATTTTCCGGACTTGCTCTTCCAAAGCGTGTGTTCTCCGATATTTTACATAATGCTTGTTCCTTCCTTTTCCACTCTTAGAATACCATTGTTCTTCGTGTCTATGAAGGTTAAATCAAAGCCTCCTTTTGTTTTTCGTCTGCTACTAATGATGTTTTGTTCTACTCTTCCTCTTCTTCCCCGATTCGTTGCTCCGATGCGCATTGATCATGTGTGGGAACGCCTTCGTGCGTGGATTCCACGTTTCTCTGGACCAACTAGATGTTCCTTTATCTTTCTTTCGTGGAACTTCTATAATAACGATGAACAATGAAAGGTACAGTGCTGACGGGAATTGAATATAGTGCATTCCTAATGTAAACGAATAAAATCGTGAAATCAGGACGTGTGCAAATACTGAATGACCCCGAAAAATGTTAGCAAGCTATGAAATAATCTTCAGAGGCTGTGCTAAATAACTTGGGTGTGTATAAACATTTTTGTGTCCTTCTGTTTATCTTTTAATGGTAAAAAAGTCGTTAATTTCTCCCTAGGATTCTGTTACTGACATTTTTTACTTGAGGCTAGAAAAAATATCTTTGTGCCTGGGTGTAAAATACTGAATACTCGAAAGCTACAGAAAAGAATTTCGAATTTATTTAAATGTTAGTATCTAATCTTCTCTCTCCCTGTATAAAAATGCATCAATTTTAAGCATCATTTCATGCCAGTTCAAGTTTTCGCATGATATATACCTACTGCTTGTTGAACTCTTCTTCCTTCATCTCTGGTTCTCGCTTGCAACGGCTTCATGTTTACCTGCGGACTAGAATACATTCTCTAGATGTCATAAATATAGCTATCATCACATGGTACTAAATTTATGGATTTGTAAGACCTTTGAAGCCGCTGCAAGAAAGCGTCTCATGTGAGGTTGAGCGAAGTAGTTGCGCAAGCAGTATCATCCGAGACTAAACTGGGTTTGAAAGACATGTCTGGAAATAAATGGTTCTTTGAATATAATTTATCAATTTTTTCGCACTGAGCTACTCAAAATAAATCAAGTAGGTATTATATGGTAATGGTTTTAATAAGTTCATTAATAGTATGATTTCAAGGTTTCAGTATTTTACACCCTTACACAAAAAAAAATTAAATGCTTTTTCACCCTCGGAAGATAAATAGGGGGTACACCAAAACCCTTTCACAGAACCGAGTTTATATAAGTTCAGCTACCTTTTCCCGGCGTCTGAATTGTTGCACTGCATTTATGTGAGATCTGCGGAGAGGTCCCCCAGTTGCTGTTGTACGGTAAAATAATGCACGTGATGATTCTTTGTTGCGACTTATGGTGCGCAAAGCCACGTTTTAATTGCTAGGCAATTTATTTAACAATGTGTTCAGATCGTAACTACGTCGTAGCACATTTTATGCATGTGCTCTATATGTTCTGTACCACACTTGCAGTCTCTTGAAGACTTCAGTAACTGATTTTTTTAATTGATTTCTGTTTGTGTTATTTATTGATTAGATGTATGGACTGCAGAGCGGGGCTGCCGAGACGGCTGGTCGAAAATCCGACTCCTGCAACCTGCAGGTGTTCGACTCCGACTGCATGCCAAGATAAACTTCCGACTCGTTAACAATTAATTAGGCTGTCAACTGTTAATATTCAAGTCTCTTGGTACAAGCGGCTATCCTGCAAACTAGACTGGCAACTGCTCCTATTATTCTGGCTCCGATGCCTGGCACAAGCGGGTTTTCGACTCCGACTCGGCAGCCTGCTACGAAGGTGTGCAGCAGCAGCAGCAGTCGCTGTTGCCCTCATCCAGATAGCTTTAGTTTCTACATCCTCTCTAAATAAAAACAAAGTCCTCATGCCCATTGTTTCATTGCTGTTTTTATACCCCAGTGATGTTAACTTTGCCTCTTGCGCAGTTATTTAATTTAGCGCATTTCAGTTCAAACTTGAAGTAGAACTCTTCAAACAGAGAAAACTCCTGAAAAGAAGACCATTCAACGCTTTCTTTTGGGAACTGTAGCGATGGTGATGCCTTATTGATGACCAGGAAAAATGTGTAATCGGATTCAATTATAGCCATAGACCACACCATACATTGACTGGACACTGAAATCAGGCCTCTCGCAATTGGGTCTGGAGGCCGATTTACGTGTTGATGAAAATTAAAATGAATTTTTTTAATCACAGAGACCTCCAACAAAGATTTTCTTCATCGTACCATAAGGAGTGCGTTGCGGAACAGGGGATTTAAATTCACAATCCTATATCTTCAGTAGGCGATGTACATCATACTTTCGGTCAGAAAAAAAAATTGAGATTTATAATTTCTAGGAATGTTAATATTTTATAGAAAAAATGGGCTCATACATGCTACACGTAATGTACTTTTATTTTACATTCAATTCACTTTTTTCCGATGACGAATTTGAAGCAATAACCTCAGAAATTTATGTATGGAGAGCTTTTGGTAGACTTATCCTAATAGTCGCAATAAAAGTGAGGTTAGAAAGCCCAGTAATATTGAAAAAAAAATTAAACCATAGTAATACAACATTGGTACCTACCAATGAACTAAAAATAAATGTTTAGCTATGAGATAAAGATACCAAGACAGACGGTAAATGATATTAAAACATACAATTTATGGCTGATACAACCCTTCATTACAGGAACCGTTTTCATCAGCTGTTTACGGTACTTTGTATTTCTTTACAAATTGAGCATACCACAAATTTGAGAAGCTTCTGCTTTGCAAAATGAGACTGTTTATTTCACTAACTGTTGCGAAATAAGTCTACTGCCAATATCAAAGGATATCATAAACAAATGTTCTACGTAATGACACTTCAAGCCTTACTATTTTTGTGAATTCCTTACGTATAGAAGTTTTACATGTATGTACAGTAGGGTGGAGCTTTTTCAACTTTTTTATTTTCCATTGTGGCTAGTTAGGAAAATTTGCCAAATGGGAAAAAAATGGTGTTAGGGGCATTTTTTCAAAGACAGATATCTTCTACCGCCCCAAGACCCTTATAGAAAAAAGGCTCTTAAGGGCGATTTTTTTTTTTATTTTATTATTATTCACTAAGCAGTAGTTCTGCATCAGAGAAACACAGGCAAAGTTTTAGACAGCCAGCGCAACGCTATAAGTGTGTCTGCCTGTGAGCTTGAATATGTATCTAGCGTCACCTGGCATTTTTCGCAGGACTGATACAATCTACATGGATGTATGGACCACAGCAGTCCCTACTTCTATTATGTTGCAAAAGGTTAGAATCTGAGAGCTAATTTGACGTAAAGTAATTTTAATTCTAAACTTCAATGTAACTATATCGAATGACAAAAATCTCATGCTCGCCCTTATGGCAACACCCGGTTTCCGGGATGTCGTTCGGAGTTTAACCATCGTGCGGACGTTCCTCCGATGCCCGTGAAAAATTTTTGATTTGTGCTTAATTGAAATTTGTATGAAGAAAGAGTACAAATTTCGAACAAAGCAAAGAAGATTCGCGCTTCGGCCTCGATAGGTAAGCATGAGTTATTTCGAGTTTTATGTATTCTTGTTTTAACGTGGTTGGGGCTTACGGACGCCATCCAATCCACAGTTAAACCTCCATGTAGATGGTATCATAGCTGCGGAAAACTAGGGTAATGTCTCAATTACCGAATGCCTTTCTATTACCGAACGCAATAAGATTCCTACCTATATTCGGTAATAGATGGGCATTCGGTAATTGAGACATTACCCTATTGGTGAAGATTCT
>LQNS02276927.1:6920580-6947245 GCA_001587735.2 Parhyale hawaiensis | reverse complement strand
AACCTACGAAGGCCTGAGATCCCACACTCAAATACTTAGACTCGTCGATGTGATGTAAATTTGCTACGTGCGGTCACGGCTAAGTTTTATTTTAGTCTTATTGAGTCCTCCAGTTGCATTCTTTGCTTCCTGCTTCAGCCATGCGCTAGGCAGATTGAGAAATCTTGTTCCGCCAGAGCAAAGAGAGGCTTCATAGGGGACAAATGATGACTTTTCGCAAGTTCTTAGACTAATAGCAACGTTATAGCAAAATATGGAGCAAATCTGAGACATTCGATGAAAACTCGAAATTTTTTCAGCAGGAAAATTTTTGGAAAAATTTGGGGTACAGATTTTGAGTTAACCGAACCAAATGACCGCGTAGAGCATATTGATAATATTTTAAGAAGTCTAAGATGAGCAGCATATTATCTTCGAAAAATAGATTAAAAGCAGAGATGCCCAACACTACCCGTTTTATTTACCCAGGGCATATCTTGGCTACGCCTCAGACCCTATGAGGAATGCCATCCGCTACCAGCAAAGCGAGTAAAATTTTTATAAAGAAAAACGAAAGCGTAGATATGATACGGGTGAAATGAAGTCAAGTCTCTACTTTACGCCTATCTATTTGTGAAGAGCGTAACACACAGACACACACACGTAGATACTAGTATTGATTCGAAGATTGGAGGACTCCCAGGCTAGGTCATTTTGGAGATGTGAATAAGAAAGCCTTCTGGGATTTTAGTTTTATTTGACCCCTAGACGAAATCTCAATAAAACTAAAATCCCAGAAGGCTTTCTTATTCACTTCTCCAGTAGATACAAGTGTATTAATATATAGATACCTATATCTATTTCTTTCCTGTCACGCTCTATGAGAATAAGATAGGAAGTAATTCACGTGCAGAAGATGGTATCTTGAATAAGGAGGTCGTACTTGGGTACTCCAAGTGAGGGACCTGTGCTCGCCGTCATGTCCGTGTCTGGACATGTTCATTGTTCAGAGTGCTACAGGAGATGTCACTTAACTACGCAAGCAATTGTTCGGATATGAAGTAATTATTCTGATACCAAGCAATTGTTCAGATACCAAGCAATTGTTCAGATACCAAGCAATTGTTCAGATACCAAGCAATTGTTCAGATACCAAGCAATTGTTCAGATACCAAGCAACTGTTCAGACGCCAAGCAATTGTTCAGATAAGAAGCTATTGTTCAGACGTCAAGCAATTGTTCAGATAAGAAGCTATTGTTCAGACTTCAAGCAATTGTTCAGACGCCAAGCAATTGTTCAGACGCCAAGCAATTGTTCAGATACCAAGCAATTGTTTAGATAACAAGCAACTGTTCAGATAACAAGCAACTGTTCAGATACAAAGCAATCTTTCGGATATGAAGCAATTGTTTAGGTACAAAGCAAAGCTGAGGTGTTCTTCCAAGATTGGACATGGCACCCAACGATACCAATCTCCCATGTACAGTCAGGCGGTAATTTCCGGTGATTTCTGCCTTTGCAATGACAATCAAAAGTCGCAAGGGTAATCGATCTTGCATGTTGGTGTTTATTCACCAGCCCCAGTGCTTGCTCATGGTTAACTTTATGTCAGGCTCTTAAACTCTCCATTCAAAACAAGGACGATTAACGAAATCTCATTGCAGATAAAGTTTTCACGAGAAATGTAGTAATAGAAGAAAATTTACACTGAATTTCCCTAATATAAGCATAGGCCCGGTCTTTATGTCAGCAAAGAAGTGACTAACTGACAGTAGCTCTTCTTGAATTTTCGTCATGAATGTTGTATGTAATGCGACATATCGTGATCACATTCGAAAATATTACTTTGCGTTTAGAAGGGCAACAAACAAGAAGTTATAATAAAATCTGCTATCAAGTCTTCGGCTGGTATTGTTTTTAAAATTATTTACCCACTCTACAACGTTAGCTGGAAACCCCAAGCCATTAATAAACCCTAGCTATCATTTTTAACGGCACGGGTACACTAGTCTATTATATTGTGGTATAGCTATCGCATATGATAGAATAGAAAAATGATACGCTACTGTATAGAACAGCGACAGGTCCCGCTGTAGCACTGAAATCATCAGCTACGCCGATGAAAAATGGCAATGTTTCGAATATGAAAGACTAAAAAATATTATCTACAAGCGAAGAGAAACGTAGCTTAGTAAAAGCTTGCAAATATGGAAGAAAAACAATAAAAGAATTACAGTTAGTGACAAGATTATTCGTACATCCTCTAATTTTCAATATTATCTTCAATAACTGAACGCTAGTTTTTTGTACAAACCAAAGCGTTTTGCTCTGTAAAAACTATGTATCAGTGAATATCAGACACAATTTTCAGAGCCGTTAGGCATGTCATCATAATACCTTTTACCAGCTGTTAAAATAATGAGGAATCCAAAATTACTGATACAGTTGAGAAACTTGCGTTAAATTGGTAACCCGTTCTCCGTAGGGTGGAGCGGGCAATATTTAGGTCGCATTTTCTTGCCCCCTTCCCCGTATAGGGTGAGCTTTGCTACCCCTAAACAGAGCTTTTCAATCGCTCTGGAGGCTGCCGAAGACGGCCGTCTCTCTCGTCGACCCGCAACCGACCACGGGTGGCCAAGAACTATTTACCGATAGGTTCGACGACCCAGCCCCCTACTCTAAGATAAGTACCCCCACGGGAGCTACGCGCACGATGTAAATTTGCTGATTCAGTGTTGCGAGCGCCTTGTACAAAGATCGCATCGCTCACCTGGACAGGGGATCGATCCCGGGACCCTCAGCCCAACTTGCAGCAAGCAAGTTCCGCTGCTTCCGTGTCTATTACATCGTTTTCATAAGGGTGAGTAAAGACGATGCAAAACATTACTATCGTCCTTGCTGAGCTGCCAAACATTGAAATAAAACATTACCATCTACCTTCCGAAGCAACTAATATCAAAGCAAACAATGACCATCGTCCTTCCTGACCGGCATGAAATTGGAGCAAAACACTGCTGTCCTCCTTCCTGAGTTGCTTGAAATTAAGACGGCTCTAGAAGTAGGACGGAAAAGTTTTGCTCTGCAGTAATTATTAGCAGTTTCTGTAGTCTCAAAAGGGGGTAGTTTGTCTCTTGCTTTAATTCTATTTCTGATGCAGTTATCTCGAGCTGCTGCTGCTCCTACGACAGAAATTGCACCCTCTGTAACTAAATTTATATATCTTTCAGCCGCCAGTGTGTGACAGTAGCGACTGGAGGAACAGCAGGCTTCCCTTTGCATTTAATTAGTGACATGATCTCCTCAATTATATCTGCTTGGTAACCGGTGGGCCCGTCAGTACCGCCTTCTGCCATTCGATCATTACGTAAGAGATAGGCGTTTGCATTTAGTGCTACCTTTTATTGGAGATATTTTCTTACTGAATTTTCACTACCTGCACTCTGCCTCGCTTAAATTATGCGCCTGTCACTAAGCTCACAAAGGGCTGCAAATTCATCATTAATCCTAGTAAGATTAGTAGTTAGTAGCTTCTAATGGCGAGCGAAGTAAGCATTGTTTTCAATAAGCTGGAGCACAAGTGGAACACCTTTCAGTTGGCAAAGAACGAGACTTCTTTATTATAGAGACCTAATATTTTACATAAAGAATCACTGGTGTGTTTAGACAGACATTCAGCTATTCTGGTACGTATACAGACATGCTGAAGATTATCAGCCTCATCATGGCTGTATAGGTGCCAGTGTGGCTCTTGTGGGCCATTTAAAACTAAGAAAAGGGAATAAAGCACAGCACTTGGGGGATTTTAGCTATTGTATTGCAATCTACGGCAGGTTACAGTATGGACCATGTTAGCCAATTTGGTTTTTATGCTAATGTTAGACAAGCAAGCCGTTTCAAAAATACTACTGACTGGATCACGAGATCAGCACAAGTCTTGGAAATATTGAAATGCTGCATACCACCGTTCTGTTTGCCAATCAATTATGGTCTAAGCTACGTGAGTCTAAAATAAACGAATAATAAGCTACTACTCTATGTCTTGAGCTATGGCCTTAATCTACAGTTCGTCTTAATCTTATGAAAAAAACAAGGGGTATACCGTCTCACGAGCTCGATAATGATTATACAAGTACAATCTTCTCTTGACAAAAGTACAGATGTAATTTCCAAATTAGTAATATCATTTGCACATAATTAGAAGAAAAAAGTATCAGACGAATAGGTAAGGTAACTAGAATACAAGCTCACAATCAGTGGTAGGAGCTGTACAGTGACATCAAAGCTACAGTTACAGTACTGTGGTAACTATCAGTGGTAGGAGATGTTCAGTGACATCAAAGCTACAGTTACAGTATTGTGGTAACTCTTGCATAGCTAGGTGGCCAGCGACGGCACCAGAGGGAGGTGTGTGAAGGGGGGTTTAAACTCTCAATAATGAACAAAGCTTCTCGCTCAATATTGTCTCCATACAACCATCATACATGAATGTATGTATTGCGAAACCCCTCCATATTTTATCCCAGCCCCTCCCATGCAAATTTGCTTCCACCGCAGCAGTGTGTGGCCATCTATCGCAGCCGGCAGGCTGCCGGGCGGTTCTCACGACACATGTAGTCGTACAGGCCGCTCTCCCGTCCCCACGCGAGCAGACCACAGTCCCCATCTTCGTTTGGTTGGCTCGAGTGCCAGTCGCCCTCGCCGGGGGGCCCGGGGCTCCTGCCACTGTGCAGCCACCTCCATGCTCCGTGCTCCTTCTGCGCCCCCACCCAGAGCCACAGGCCTGTCCACATGAATTTGTATTGCAATATGTGAATAGATAATACAAACGCTACAAGGACACTTGTGCTTAAATGCTATATTTATATTATATAAGCATGATGTCAACATAAGTCATTTAGACATCTTTGTAGCAATAAGCCTACGCACAACGCTATCGCCACGAACGTGCTAGAACTGAACGGTATTAAAATTTTAATGTGGTTAATCAGAACTTTCCTCAAAGTATGAAAACTGCAGACAAGCAAAAAGAAAACTAGACTGTTGCTTAAAAGAAACAAACAAAATCTCTAACATAGAGCACCAACTCTCGAATGGCCAACAGCGGTTGCCGGTGAATACCATAGCTGTGGGTCAGCCGTATCCAAAATACGGTAGGACTGGCTACATGTGTGGTGTACACCATTACATCGGGTTTGCTATGACGTTAATGGCAGCAATGAACTATTTCAAGCTATGCGTGGCTGTGTTACGCAAGGTTGCGTTAAACTATTGTGACTTTATTTGTAGCTGCAACAAATACGTTTAGACTAAATATGATTCTGCATTTGATTGTTTATGAAAATGCCGTTCCATTGTTTATTACTACCGAAATATTATTTCTCATATTGTTGGCAAAATATGGCTAGTGAATCTTGTACTCTAAGATGGTCCAGCACAACTAGACACACCTACAGCTGGACTACTCACCGCGGCCACTGGCGTCCAGCAAGGCCACCAGATTGGCCAGTTCAGCTTCTGTGTCCGCCGAGTAGAGATCGGCCCCGAGCGCCAGGCAGCGCTCCCGGGCCTGGCAGTAGGGGCGGTTCTCCTGCCACTTATCCGGGGTGAGATAGACACACCCAGCCGGGGTGCTGTTGAAAGGCGGGCTGCAGGTCTCCCGAACAGTTCCAGCTGCAGCAGGCAAATGCATTGGTGAGAAGCGCAATTATTGCTGCAGCTGTGTATCGGCACCATTGTGGAGAATATATGGAGGCGTGCAAAGAGTTACTTGAGGATAAAACATTAAGAGAAGTTGGTGCAAGTTCCATAGGAAATAACTAAGGTGCGGGTGTGCAGAGAATACTTTGCACAGTTTGTTGTGTATTTTACTGGACAGATATTGATCACCGATTGAAAAATCGTCATCCTCGTGTAGTATGAAATGGAACGCAGATAAAACTAAGTCTATGATTGTCAGTCGGTCTTGCATACTGTTAGCTCCGTATTCCCTAACGGAGACAGGTGGTAATACTCTACAGTGCAAGCCCTCTTGAAATACTTAGAGTCCACTCTGATGATACGCTAACGTTTAAGGTGCACATTAGTCGTCTGGTCTCCCGTACCAACATTAAACTTGGGCTTCGACCTAAGATTCAGGCTGTGTTTAGTGATGATTAAGTCGTCCGGAGAAGCCTTTACGCTTTCTTTTTTCTTCTCTTATAGTATTGCTCCCCTGTCTGAGCCTCAGCTATCGCTAATATCTTCGTCTGCTTGGTCGACTCGTCGGCTCAGCCAGTCGGCTGTGTGCCCAGCATGATCTAGTAAACTTCTCCCAGAGACGGGGTGTTACTTGTCGTTGTATGGTTTATTAGCTATGCAGTTGTGACGGCCATTGGTCACATTCCACTGTTCCTGCTCCCAAGGTCTTTGGAAAAAACACAGTGGTGTGCCTTTGGCCTATCCTTTTTACTTTGGAAACGGTTAGGTCCCAAGTTCATCAATTCGGTCGGCGTTTCCTACCCAAAACTATATTGGTATAGAATTCGTTACCGGAAACTGTACTCAGTCGGGTTGGTCTATAAATGTTCAATTAGGCTGTGAATGACTTCTGTCAGATTCTTCTTAGCAGTGTCGTAGAAACTTTGTTTTCAGAACATGATGAATCATTTAGACCCATGAATTTGTGTCGAAATCTCCAAATTTGAGTCCCACTGAGTTGCTTGAATTATGGCCCAACGTGAAGTTACAAAAGATCCGAAAATTGTAATCAGTGCAAGGCAAAATGAAGGCTTCGATTTGATGTGATTGTTCACCTGTTATTTATTCAATAGGTTTTCATTCATTCATCATTCATTCACTAAATCATTCATCATTCATTCATTCATCATTCATTCATGCAGCGTTTTCGATCAGGTAGTAAAATTTTCCAGACACTGTATTGTGACTGTAGATCTACCAGTCCAGATCACCGAAAGCAGCTCAGAAAAACTAATGAAAATCGTAAGCAATAGACACGTGCGCTAAACATTATTACCTCTGCCAAGGAGGTTATGTTTTCGTCGTATTTGACTGTCTGCCGGTTTTTTTGTCGGTTTGTCTCTTTGTCTGTCTGTCACCAAGATAATTCAAAAAGTTCTGAACCGATGTGGACGAAATTTACAGGGATTGTTAGGTATGTTAGGAGGAACAGATGATTAACTTTTGGTGAAGATATGTCCATCCGTTTGTTTGCCTCATTTTTCTCAACGCCATAACTCAAAAAGTTATGGATAGACTTTTATGAAATCAACATGAGTTGTTAGATATATAACAAAGAGTAAATAATCAAATTTTGGTATTGATCTGTTTCTTCGTTCGTTCGTTTGTCATTGTTTTTAAATTTATGCTTGTTAGCACAATAACTCAAAAAACAATGAATGGATCTTCAAGAAATTTATAGGGGTTGTCAGTAATGTTAAAAGACACAAATGATTCAGTTTTGGTGCAAATCGGTTAGTTCGTTTTCATGTTTGACTCTTGTTTGTCATAACGTTTGTTAGTAGTATAACTCAAAAATTGATGAACGGATCTTCAAGAAAATTGTACAAGCGGTTATTACTATCAAAAGACACAAATGATTTGATTTTGGAGTTTATGCAAAGAAAATTATGGTTTCAGAGCCAATTTGAATTTTTTGCTACCGTTGCCTCGCTTGGCGGAGGTATGCGCTCTGAGAGTGCTCTAGTTCACTATACAATAGAATAAAGACTTACTGATGGCCTTCGGTCCTCCATCGGTGCAATGATGCTTGACTGCCTCACAAAAGGAATCCGTGTAGACCTCTCCAATATACGCTGAGGTTCCGTCAGGCTTGATACAATCTGGAAGGGACAGACTTAGGTTAGCCTTAGCATCCAGTTGCTGTTATGTAAGATATTTACTGGCTAGGACGGCCACCGAACGAACTCCTTTAGCAATGTGGCCAAGCGGTCGCAGTTGCTCTCATTTGGCAACTCATCACACTTGAGGGCATCGGCCAGCATCTGGATATAAAGCAACAGCGCTGGTCCTATGACATAGCAGGCCATTGTCTCTCTCAGTACGATCGTTGCGCCACAGGCTATACCCTTAGATTAATATGAACATTAGGCAGTATCATATTACATTATTATAACGGAGGAGCAACATGAGCTACAGCGTTGACACTCAGTGTTGCATGCAGCCCGTATATGGTGCAACATGAGGCTCGGTGTGGACCGAGCCGCCGGGTTTGTGCTCCGATGTTCAGCCTAAAGGTGCGACTTCGGAGCCCGAAGCTCGTCAGAGTTCCATAAACGCTGTGGCTCGGCCTAACGTGCGTGACAAATTATTATAGCACGACAGTCTCACTTCTACAATGAGGCGAGTGTTTGGACTTCGGACTGTCCATGGATGCGGATATTTTTGGGCCCGCAGCAGAACCGTGCGTCGTGCCAAATGGGTAATATGCTTTTTCTTCGCTAATTTTCGGTGAAGAAATTATTATTTGTTCACAGATTTAGTTCAACTAATAACAAGAGCGTTAGACTTCTGAACATGACATACCTACTGCTGTCCGTGTAATTAGATGGTAATACCGTAAATTAGTTTTTTATATCACACTTAGACCTCTAGAATACTAATAATTGTAGCATCTAACCTGGGGAATAGATAAGGCAGTCATAGCCTTGGCTGCTGTTGCTGTGTGGTCGGCAGAAGAACTGGTCCCCACCACATGCAGCGGTCACATTGTCACAGGGTCCCAGGCAAGAGAAGCCAACTTCGCTATCATCGTCAACGCACCTCTGACCAGCCGTACAGTTACTTGTGTAGCGGCAGCCTCTTCTACAGGAGTATCCTCTTGTTGTTGTGTCATCCACGCACACCTCGCTAGCAACACAATTATTTTTGTATCTGCATCCTTTCCTGCAGGAAAATCCCCTTTCGGATGAATCGTCAACGCACATTTCGTTATCAAGGCAATTGTTTCCGTATAGGCAGGATTTCCTGCAGGAGTAGCCTCTCGCAGTGGTATCGTTGATACATTTCTCTCCTGGCAAGCATCTGCTGTTGTATCCACAGCCTTTGGGCAGGACACACTCCTTCCCTAGGGTCATGTTGCAATACTGACTGGCGTAGTACTCGAAGTAGTCAAACATTGCACTGCCATTGAGTGCAACGCTTTCGTTGTTGCCGGCAATCACTGAACTGAACCAGTCTTCTCTGAACATGGCCGATATTGGTCTGAGCTGCTGCCGAATTATGACGGGCCGAAGTCTCGCTTGCCGTGCCCATTCGTCCACATCAGTTGATGGAGCAGCTCCGAGCGATGTTAGCTTCGTCCTCCCATCCAGTAGCGAGTTGATGCTGTTATTAGCGGCGCCAGCAGGACATTCAGTTGGAGCATTGGAAGCCTGAACGAAGGAGCACCCCAAAGATGCCACAGAGTGGAAATAGTTTCGAGCACAGTTTTCTTGCTGAAGCTTCTGGCTCTCTTTGGCAGCTTTCGTGGTGAAAAATTTTTCGTAAATGAAAAGCGATCCGAAATCAGCTGCTGTTTGGTAGTGGCTTCCAAATTCGCTCGTAAACCTTTGAAAGAGAGATTTACTCGTCTCAGAAAGAGGATCTTGGGCAGCTTCATTTATGCTTCTCAGGTTAGACAAGAAATTCCGAGTAAATGCTGGTTTCGCCGTTGAACTCAGGGAAAATTCATGAGTGAGGCATCTGATGCTTAACTGGACCACTTCGCCGTTAGTTTCTGCAAAAAACTTCTGAATGTATCGTTCTTCTTCTGAATCTGTATTAGCAAAACCAACTGACGCCTCAAAGTTCAGGGACCACTTAGAATCGTCATGGCTGGAGTCAGTTTCTACAAAGCGCATGCCTGCTCGATGGTATGACGCGTAGTTTCCCAGTCGCAAGGTCAGTGTCTCGGCTGTGCTAGTTTTGCTGCAGCTCTGTGTTTGCTGCGGTGCTTGCACGTATTCCTTCAGCACCACATTGTTGGGACCAACACAGTACATCGGCTGGAAAATCTGATTCCTAACACCGGGATCGGTAGCAGCAAGCGGATATGATCTGACCGGGTCTACACCAGACGCGGCCACAATCAGAAGATTCTGAAAAACATCGCTGCCAATACGGCAAGTTTCCAGGGGCGCAGTCCCTCGTGCCTGTTGACATGCTGCGTGCAGAAGAAGAAACTTCAGTGTAGCCACCAACCGTGCCATTCTGTAATGAAAAGAAATATCTGATCCTAAATTACAGTGTTAGATATGACTAAGTGTACACAATATTCAATCCAGCAAATACTATAAATACTCCTGAAAGGTGCTCTTCCGTTAAAAAGTCGATCGAGCTCGAACGTGGTTATCAAGAAGTTTTAAATAGCGCTGTGGTTTCATTTTGGATTCAATATAAGATCAACGCGAGTAAATTCATCAGGATAAATTCATCCAGTTATATTTCATCCAGTAGCATATTTGTTGAATGGTAAATTCATCACCTGTTAAGTACATCATATTATAATGTTCACCGCCGGTAAACTCCATCCTTCGTTAAATTCGTCCAAACGAACAACTCTACATTCATTGCGGATTTCAGTCAATAAACTTCTTATCAAAAGTTTAAGAGTACTTAAAAAGGCAGAAAATTGTAGCGACTTGGTGACGTATAAACAAACTTTTCCGACTCAGTAACTCCTAAAGGTAATGTGTGAGAGAGACAAAAATTATATACTGTAACTATTAATTAAGAAGTACCTACCTACAGTATGTAGCGTCCCTTTTCTTTACGTAATTTTAGGTAACGCAGAAGTCAGAAAATAATATATCTCGAGCGCACTCCTGGAATCTATAATATTACTGCTGTTATTTCAGCCTCGAATTTTCTCCAATGCCATCCCCTTAGCTTTCAGCAGTTGTATTTTCTTCTTATATTCCTTAATAACAGGTCAGAGAGACCAACTAACCAACGGACCAATCTACCAAGCGACCAACAAATAGTAGACACAGTGGATTATGTTGCACGCCATTTATCAATCTTCATAAAATTGGTACAAATTGTTAGAAGTGTTACTAGGGATGAATGACAATTGTTTTCTTTATTTGTTCTTGTGTCTGTGTTTTTTAATATGTCTTTGTCAAAACATAACTCAAAATGTTACTGACGGATCTTCATGATATTTACCGTAATTTTTAGGAATTTTATAAGGCACAAATGACTAATTTTTGGTGTTGATAAAAAGGAAATCTTTGTTTCAGGACCAAAGTGAAGTTTTCGCTAACATTGCTCTATCTGGCAGAGGTATGCACTCTCAGAGTGCTCTAGCTATCCTTAGTTAAGACTGAATGCACTTCATGATATGCCAACGTTTGATCAAGAAATGAAGATATTTAGATCTCTCTTCAAACCTCGGATGGAATCTGATCTTAATGCTTTCTTCCAGCATCAGAGCTGTACATGCAAGTTGAGGAGATAAGCAAAGAAGCAGAGGGTAAGCTATTCACCAGGATGAAGTAAATTGCTGTACTGTACTCATACGTATCGTTAGGTCTATTTTAGGGGATTTAGGGCTCCTTAACCCATAAAATATTCCAAATGCCCGAGAAGTTTTGAGATATCAAGTTATTAAGCATGGCGCAGTTAGTTGGAAATTACCAATACCCAGGCAATCATTTAATTAAATTATTTCGTATTAAATGAAGGATTTCCCCAATGAAATTTGCATAGAAAACACTAAATCGTTATTGAACATACTTTCCTTTTTTCGGTAATGTAATATAAAAGCAAAAATCTGTACATGATAAAGAAAATCATAAAAATCAAAGAACTAAAAATATCACTTTACCACGCAGTTTTTATTATCTACGTAGTGCGGTGCCCGACGCGTTGCAATCAGATTTTGCCAAAAAATGATTGAAGCAGGCACCTACCATTAACCTATATTGGGAACAATAGCTTTGACGATTCCGAACTATAAATCCATGCATATTACTTCCAGTGAAGCATTATTTTTTTAAGGATAAGAGCGTCAGACTGGTTCTGCTTACGACACCACAGCTTAGGCAAACATGTTTACAGCCGAAAAAGTATGGTGCTCAGCAGTGAGCACCAATATTGATCTAATACTAACTTACCACATGAATAATTTAACTCTCATGTAATTATGTATTTGTTGGAAAAGAACAAATCCACTTACGTCTATTGACTTTATATAATACGCATAGTAAATAACTGTAAGTAGCTCTACCTATCGTTGCTTCTATATCAAAATTAAGCTTTAAAAAATCATTTTGGAAAATTATATNCTTGATCTGACTTTGAGACAATCTGTATACTTTTGAGCAAATATCATACTGGCACTAGTAGACCTCGGCACATTCATCAGGCGCCGAAATATGTCATTATAGGCAACACGTAGGCGTCCAATCGATTTCTGCTTAACGTTAGACCAAAGCGAGTTACAGTACAAGGGATAGCAGTAGCTTCGAAAGAGCTGGCATTTAACGTCATCCGAGCAGTGACCAAACTTTCTGATTAGCATGGTGCCCACTGCGTGGAGCTTTCGCGTTTCTTTCTCTATATCCTGGTTATCACGAAAATCATTAGTGATTTTATGACCCAGCTAAGAGAAGCTGTCCACATAAGTGAGATCGACACCATTAAGTCGAGTAACTTTATATTGTAATGTTCACCGCCGGTAAAGTTCATCCTTAGTTAAAGTCGTCTAATTAAACAAACAACTCTACATTCATTGCGGACTTCAGTCGATAAACTCCTTATCAAAAGTTTAAGAGTACTTAAAAAGACAGAAAATTGCAGCGTCTTGGTGACGTATAAACAAACTTTTCTGACTCAGTAACTCCTAAAGGCAATGTGTGAGAGAGATAAAAATTACCTGCCGTAACTATTGATTAAGAAGTACCTACCTACAGTATGTAGCATCCCTTTTCTTTACGTAATTTTAGGCAACGCAGAAGTCAGAAAATAATCTATCTCAAGCGCACTCCTGGAATCTATAATATTACTGCTGTTATTTCAGCCTCGAATTTCCTCCAATGCCATCCCCTTAGCGTTTAGCAGTTGTATTTTCTTCTTATTTTCCTAAATAAGAGGTCAGAAAGACCAACTAACCAAAAGACCAACCTACCAAGTGACCAACAAATAGTAGACTCACTGGATTATGTTACACGCCATTTATCAATCTTCATAAAATTTGCACGAATTGTTAGAAGTGCTACGAGGGACGAATGACAATTGTTTTCTTTATTTGTTCTTCTGTCTGTGTTTTTCAATGTGTCTTTGTCAAAACATAACTCAAAATGTTACTGACGGACCTTCATGATATTTACCGTAACTTTTTAAGAATTTTATAAGGCACAAATGACTAATTTTTGGTGTTGATAAAAAGTAAATCTTTGTTTCAGGACCAAAATGAAGTTTTCGCTAACATTGCTCTATCTGTCAGAGGTATGCACTCTCAGAGTGCTCTAGCTATCCTTAATTAAGACTGAATGCACTTCAGGATATGCCAACGTTTGATCAAAACAATGAAGATATTTAGATCTCTCCTCAAACCTCAGATGGAATCTGATCTTAATGCTTTCTTCCAGCATCAGAGCTGTACTTGCAAGTTGAGGAGATGAGCAAAGAAGCAGAGAGTAAGCTATTCACCAGGATGCAGTAAGTTGCTGCACTGTACTCATAGGTGTCGTTAGGTCTATTTTAGGGGATTTAGGGCTCCTTAACCCATGAAATGTTTAAAATGCCCGAGAAGTTTTGAAATATCGAATTATTAAGCATGGAACAGTTAGTTGGAAATTACCAGTACCCAGGCAATCGTTTAATTAAATTATTTCGTATTAAATGAAGGATTTCTCCAATGAAATTTGCATAGAATACACTAAATCGTTATTGAACATACTTTCCTCTTTTCGGTAATGTAATATAAAAGCAAAAATCTGTACATGATAAAGAAAATCATAAAAATCAAAGACCTAAAAATATCACTTTACCGCGCAGTTTTTATTATCTACGTAGTGCGGTGCCCGACGCCTTGCAATCAGATTTTGCCACAAAATGATAGAAGCAGGCACCTACCATTAACCTATATTGGGAACAATATCTTTGACTATTCCGAACTATAAATCCAGGCATATTACTTCCAGTGATGCATTATTTTTTTAAGGATAAGAGCGTCAGACTGGTTCTGCTTACGTCACCACAGCTTAGGCAAACATCTTTACAGCCGAAAAAAATGGTACTCAGCAGTGAGCACCAATATTGATCTAATACTTACTTACCACATGAATAATTTAACACATATGTAATTATGTATTTGTTGGAAAAGAACAAATCCACTTACGTCTATTGACTTTATATAATACGCATAGTAAATAACTGTAAGTAGCTCTACCTATCGTTGCTTCTATATCAAAATTAAGCTTTAAAAAATCATTTTGGAAAATTATATATTAATACAGCTATCAGCTGCGGGCAGTGATAACCACCCGTTTCAAAATAGCTAGCAGGTAGGCTAGTGGTTATTAGACTAACAGGTTAACCCACGGGACGGAACCATGCTGTAGTGCATCATGGGAAAAGGGCTTTTGATTTCATAAAATGCTAGGATGTATATACTGTATGTAGCTATTTTGCATTGTTTCTTCATCATTTCATTTGGGCCTCCAGAGTGTCCTAGATGTCCTACGATCTACATAGTTGCACAAAAATATGTATCAGAGCAGCTCAAACTTTTTACCTCTGAAGGATGAAATTTATTATTATATAGGTTGTTTTTTCCGTGACAGGCACGCACCCGGTCGGAGAGTGTCGGTAAAATGTAGCCCTAAGGGCCCTGACACACGGTAAGTGGGGACTGTCATTGTCGGACTTGCTCCGCCAACTTTCTCTCTTTTTGAGCTGCTTTCTTTATTGCCGACGTAAAACTGATAACTGACGAGCCAACCTTGGTCAAAAAAAGGAGTGTCAGTCACTGATGATCACGGTCTCGCACCAAGCCACCAATCTCCATGCCGCCACTCTCAGTCAAGGAGCTTCAATAGAGAAGGAGGGAGCCTTGTGGCTCAGTTACAGACTTGCCAGCGAGTCAACCAGATCTCTTATGACTGAGACGCTCATTGGTGGAAAAGACGAGGGAGCACTGAGTTTCACGGGGGAGCAACAGACGAACCGAGTTACTGATATGCGGTTGGTGCTTACGCGACTGGCTGCAGCCATAAGAGACTCTTTACTGATATGCGATTGGTGCATACGACAACTGGCTGACAGCAATAAGAGACTTTTGAGCTTCAACGGGCTAGGCTACTGGCTCCCTCCTTCTCTATTCAAGCTCCTTGCTCTCAGTCAAGGTGTATGACTGCGCTGCTCTTCAGTAGCGAACCCTGTAGTTAATATTTTTCGTGCTCTTTGTCAATAGACTCCGGTTCAGTTGTGCACTTCTTTCATGACAAAATTTGAAAGAAATAGTGCTATTAACGTCAATTGTTGACTCCTAGCTACTATTATTGGAATGACTGATGAGATTCCTTGGTGCGTAAAATTTTGCTAAGATTAATGTATCTTTGAGTTCTCCGAAGAGTGAAAGTTTTCTGACAGGCACGCAGTTTATATTGAAAAAATCTCTCCACTCTTGGATACAAGGAAACTTAGACAATGTATTCTAAATGGCAATCGATGCCGTACGGAAAGAACAATTTAGAATCTATCCAAGGGCAAAAACTAAACTCTAATAATAGATGCAGAATTATATTCGAACGATTCATAAATGAACTTTCTGCTTAATTTTCAGTTAAAGTGGCGTAATGTGGTAGCTATACTTTTGCTTTTCCATCTGGCTAACTCTTTCATTCAGACCTCTCACGCGACGGACAGAGCTTGTGACTGACATTCGCAACGCGCGCGTGTGGTCGTCAGTAACAAATCCTGGTCATCAATGACACTGCCCAATGATCGTGTGATTAAGCCTTAAGCTGTGCCGTCGCGTACGCGTCGTTAACATATCCACCTCTCCAATCGTAAAAAATACAGCATCATGGGAAAAATTATGGATTTAACATTCGCCAGTTTCAACAACATTGGTCCGTAAGACAATTTATGTGTGGGGAATAGGCTTAGGTAATATTTTTGAAAGTTAGTTAACGCGACTCGGAAGCGACCCTACTGTTATACTGCTGGAGCGTGCGCAGCGTATAGCAGCTGATGTTTTTCTTTTACTTGTACGGAGTAATTGTATTGTTTCTGCGTATAATGCATAGACTTTTACGTAAATTGTTTCTTTGGTCCTTTAATGTTTACTTACAACTCTTGTTTAAAGTTTTCCTGTCTCCGCGTTCAATCGCTTGCATCTGAGCTATTTTTTGTTGCAGCGGTTTGAAATTCAAGCTCCTCGGTGGCGTAAGCCCATCACCCGCGGTGGGGGTAACTTTAACGAAGTCATTTTCGATGGCCAACTAGTCCTAGTGTTTCATATGGATGCCGTGTCCAACGGAGTTAGCGCCCTTCGCCCCCAGTACATTACCTCCCTAGGAATAACATGGGAAAACACTCCGTGCTCCAGACGATCTGCCGCGGTGGAGAAAATTTAACGCCGTTATTTTTTATGGCCAGCTAGGTGTAGTTTTTTAGCATGGGTCGCGTCTAGGTCAAACCACCAAACTCCCTAAAAACAATTATGAAGATTGCTCAACTCCCTCGACCACTTATTGGGTGGACAGACAACTATATATACAAATATACATACTTGAATCTTCAACGAAAATATTATCACCTCTTTCACTTTGTTCGTGTGTGATAATTATAGAGGATATCAGATCATTGGTAGAAGACGAAAATAAATCGAAAACATTGCGGTATTCACTTATATAAATCCATTTCTAGAATGCCCTATTACTCTGGATGAAGCTCACTTGATTTATTGCATTTTGAAGACAAAATAAAACTTTTCTCTGAAAGTGCTTCTGACAAATGCGGGCATTTGCCGGTCGAATTTATCTGCTCTTTTAGAAGCCTCTTAACCAACGTTCTTTAAAAATTTTATCATGCAGAGAGCAAAAACAAAAAGTTCGTAGATGCTTTGATACATAATTTTGTGCAACTACAGTTGCGAGCCTAATTAGGGACAAAATTAAAAAATTTCATATCTCAAAAACTGTAAAAGGTTCAACGCTGAAATTTTAACACAAAAGAGGTATTAGGATACCTAATAATATACTAAAAATTTATTACGATCCGAAGGATAAGAAAAAAGTTATGTATATTTACCTTATGATTATGAACTTAGTGTAGAAGACTGTCTACGTCATATGTAAACATTGCAAGTACTGCAAGCATGGCTACCCGGAAAAAAGTTGATAAATCTTTACGCATGAAAATTTTTAATTTACACATATAGAATCTCAGCATCAGGGCAATCGCAGAAAAGGTAAATCGTTCAAAGAGTCTTGTTGGGAGAATTGTGAAAGATTATGAAGATCTTGGACGTGTTTCGAGTGTTCGGAAACGTGGGAGGCCCAGAAAAACTTCTGCTAGGCTGAATAGGATCATCCTACGCATAGTATTAAAGGACCGTTTTGCTACTGCCTCTTCTATTTCTAGGCAAATGAGTGATACTAACGACGAAACCATCTCCAGATTAACTGTACCACGGCGACTGAATGAGATTGGTCTTCGTACACGTCGGCCTCAAAAGAAACCGCTAATCAATAAGAAGAACAAAGTTGCAAGGTTGAAGCTCGCCAACAAACACGTCAACAGTCCTCAAGAATGGTGGTCTAAAGTTTTCTTTAGTGATGAAAGCAAGTTCAACTTGCTCGGGAATGATGGAAATAACTATACCAGACGTCAAACAGGTGAGAAATACGATCCAAGATGCACAAAGAAAACTATTAAATTTGGAGGCGGTAGCGTTATGGTGTTCGGAATGTTTTCTGCAAAGGGTACTACTCCTCTCGTCCGTCTGAATACGCGTGTCAATGCTGCTGTGTATAAGAACCTCATGGCGGATCATATTTTGCCAATCATAAACAATTCTGACACTGACGGCCCCATTTTCATGCAGGACAACGCATCCTGCCACAAAGCCAAAAGTGTGTTGAGGTTTCTTGATGAGGAAGGATTGGAGACTCTTGACTGGCCTGCTCAAAGTCCTGACCTCAACCCCATAGAGAACCTGTGGAAAGTCTTGGGTGAGAAAGTCATGGCTCGAAAGCCAACAAACACTGAGGATTTGTGGACAGAGCTTCAAGAGGAATGGGGCAGGATTTATATTGAACGATGCCGTAATTTAATTTAATCTTGCCCTCGAAGATGTGTTGGAGTCATCAAACATAAAGGATCGTTCACAAAATATTAATTAAAGATGAAGGTTTTTGTTAAATTTGTTGTTTTGTTGCGTGTTTTGTCAAGTGTCCCTTAATTCTGCTCACACTAAATTCATAATTTTAGGTTAAATATACATAACTTTTTTCTTCTTCTTCGGATCGTAATAAATTCTTAGCATATTATTAGGTATCCCAATACCTCTTTTATGTTAAAATTTCAGCGTTGAACCTTTTACAGTTTTTGAGATATGATCAGTGGAGAAGTGACAGTCCTAACGACACATGTACGCAAGAGTGAGTTTGTCAAGAGTGTGAGTTTGTCACTCAGCAAGGCTACTTTAGTTCAATTAGCGCTGCACACAAAATACGCAAAATAAGCACATGAGACCGGCGCCATGAGACTGTAACTCAAACACAGGTTGAAATGTCCGTAGACTTTTGCCGGATAAAAAAAAATTTTCAGGGGAGACTGCTGCATTGCGCTCGACTGAGATATGAAATGAACTATATTTTGCCCTGGGTAAGATAAGAAATAATTAATGGGAACCAAGGAAATTTTACGGTTAATTATTTCACTTTCTAAATGCGGCAGTCCTAGTCAACGCTATCATAACTGAACTTTGTTTAGCCTAACGTAGCTATTCTAGTGAACGATCTAGCCGAACTTACCCTGTCTAAATTAACGTCCATTACTTAACCCCCTCCCCCGTATTCCGTCTAACGTTTCTCGTTACCATTCCCCTTAAGCGTCATCGGGCGCAGCTTCGAGTTGTCTAATATTGCGGTGTACAAAAATTTCTTAAAATCTGAACCGCCACGGCAGTTATTCCACTAAAGAGACTGCTTCTTACTCAGTTTCAAATGACTTCTTGATTTTTATTGTTCTTTTGCACAACGAACATCTATTGAATCAATACCTGTAAACACGTTATATTTTGCAACGCTCACCGAACCATTTGCTCTCACAAAACGTTTCGTGTTCCGACTCTCGTGTGCATCGGGCTTAACGTAGCCGATCGTGCATCGTCAGAATCGGTTTCGCCACTTCATGTTCAAGCTTATTTCGACAAATTATAACATTTCATCTTGAGTTCGCCAATTGTTTTGTCTTGGATTGCGCGTTTCCCTCTGCCTTTGGGATTGGACATAACACCGCGCAATAATACTAATACATTCTTTTGCGCAAAGATGAAGATCATCTGCTCCGGTTTTTTAAAGATTTTTTATACTAGCGGCAAGGTACCTAATAGCAACTTTCCCAAAAGAGGCTTTTGTTTCCGATATCAGCCGTATTAGAAGCATTTACAGTTTATATTCTATAAGTTCGTTTCGACGAGTGGAATCGAGACAAGACATTATGCAAATGTCAGCGGTACGAAAAATCATCTGGAAGCGACTTCATTTACCACACGGTGAAAAATACTCAACTCGTTCAAAATGAGAGAGATAATTGAAACTTTGCATGCCGCAAGAATGTCCAAAGAAAAAGAAATTGGCGCTTGGATGAAAGAAATTAGATCATAGTTGCGCAAAGGGCAGCGCCAAGAAAAATCGTCCCGAAATGCCAGCATTTTATAGAAGGTTGATAACGTGATAGAAATACAAAACTTGGAACTTTCCATGCCATAAAGCTACGCAAAAAGAAAGATATTGGCTTGTGGACATGGTCATAATTGTGCAAATGGCGGCAGTTGCAAGCTTTTTTGATGCAAAGGTGTAACCTTTTTGCATTTCTCTTTTCATTTTGGGAACTGGAATATCACGATGAAATAACCATCATACTTGTACTTTTCTTTTCAGTATATATGAAGAGGATCTGCTGACTGTGATTTTTCAAGATTCTTTCGAAAAAGAACTGCAAGGTGCCCCCACAGCGATATTTCACAGTTTACTCGAAAGCACCAAACGCGAAGCAGTGAAAAGTGATCTGAAGTTTTGCTTTCTGAAGAAGAAAAATTCAATCTTGATGGCCTTGATGGCTTTCAACGGTACTGGCATGACAAAGAGATGTCTCCTGAAATATTTTTACAAGTGCCACAGCGGTGGAGGCTCCTTTATTTTCTGGGCTGCCTCCCTTTTCTTACAGGAGAGCAGTGAAGCTTCAGGTGGTGCAGGGTCGTCAAACAGCTGCTGGTTATGTCGACAGATTACAAAGACCATCTTTGTCGACGGAGGGTCCTCGTTTATGTGTTGATCAATAGCATTTCCAGCAGGATAATGTACCAGTCCACACTGCCGCCAGACTATGGCCTTCTTCCAAGAAAATAGGGGTCCCTGTTTTACGTCATCCAGCATGTTCGTCAGGCTTAAACCCACTAGAAAATCTATTGGGATGGGTAGCGAGAAATGTTTATGTAAATGGTAAACAATTTGTGACAGTAAATGAACTTCGTGATGCCATCTTTAGGAGCTGGGACAACATTCCTCCAACTCTCATGGAAACCTTCATTTCCAGTATGACACAATGAATTTTTTGAGGTTATCAACAAGAATGGAGATAGTACTCACTACTAAGTTCGAACTTTGCTCACCTGAACTTCCTTGTCGAGAAACTAGCAACGATTTTTGCTTTTGGTTTTATAATATGATGAACTGAAAAACTCATTGTTTAATAGAAATATAAATTTCTTAATGAAATGTTACAGCAGGCATTTTTCGTGTCTCTCGCCTTCTACGGTGAAGTTTACCATTTAGGAATTACTGATCTCTAGTCGAAGAAGCTTATTTATTTATCACTGAAGCGCTGTTATTTTTTATACTTTCAAGTGGTCTTAAACTTCAGATCTAGCTACTTGCGGGGGAACTAAAGTTACACGCTGAGCACTTATTCATTAAACAGTTCAAATGCTGCACTAAACAATCATGGATGTTTCTTCGTTTATTTCGCTGTCCATCTTTTTTTTTTGTCCTGAAATTATTACCAATGAAGAGATGTCAGCATAAATTCAGCGCTTCATTTTAAGAAGAGTAGGTTATGTGGGAGATATTTGTAGTTTTTTCCACGAAAAGTTTTTCGTTGGCTGCCATGGTTGCTTGCTTGGTTAGCTGATTGGTTGGTTGCTCTCAGACCTGACATTAGAGAAGCAGCTCCATACTATTTTGATCTCTTTCTATTGACGGCAGATGTATTCCTCGACTCTTCCTGGAATCTACGCTCTCGTCGTTCATATTGTACGTAATGTATCGAGCTCTACGTGAAACCCTCTTGGTGATGCTCTCTGCGCTCAGATCTAGCGCCCCCAGGCGCTCAGATCTAGTGCCCCTAGGCGAACGCCCCTAGGCGCTCAGATCTAACACCCCTAGGCGAACGCAGACTTATTAACGGTATCTCACATTGATGTAAATGCTAGGCACTATGTGTGTTTATCTTTATGTTGCAATATTTACAAATATTTAAAATTCGGTTGATTTTTACGAACTTTTAGACTTTTTTTAAACCTGTCTTTATCGTTTACCAATCACGTATTTTTAAAATTTACCTTTCTCATCAATAGATACCTTCCTTTTACCTCTACATATATGCTCGTTTTTGCATGAGGTCCCTACAGTAACCTTTTACATACCAGTGTTCCATTTAAGGAACATAGTTCTTAAAGTAGCCTAAAATTGGTAAATTTTTATAACAAATTCGTCTTGTATCACATGCTTTCACTAAGCCGGGAGCCCATGGAGATTTGTTTAGCATTGTGAGTGTAAAAGGTTTGAGACTTGAAGTATGATGGGATAGGCCATTGGACCTTGGAATAGCCATTCCAAAAAAACTCCAAAATTCAAGCTTAGTAAGCATAATTGAGTGCATCAACGAAACCAACTCTAAACGTTCATCTTAGTGCCAAGATTGAGTGCATCAACAAAACAAACTCTAAACGTTCATCTTAGTGCCAAGATTCAGAATCGACCTTTCTTAAGTTTCAGCGCCTGCACGTGTGCCATTCCAGGCGAGTCTAATTAGTACTAATTAGCACTTTTATTAGCATAATTGAGTACATCAGCGAAACTTACGCCAAAATATTCATTGAAATGCCGCGAGTACAGATCATTCATTCTTAAGTTTCAAATCCTGTACCAAGTCCATTTGAGAACGGGGCAAGCGTCAGTGTCAGCCCCACCTACGATTTAATTGGATCGAACTGATTCAGTAATAACTCTATTATTAATGATCTGAGAGATCTGAAACTTTGCATGCGTGTAGAACACGAGCAAAGAAAATGAAATAGTCCGTCAAAAATTTTCGATTTGGTGCATAGAAAACGTGATATTTCATAGAAAACGAAAGTTTTAGGATAAATGCGTTGACATATACCCCTCAGTCACGTTTTCACGTAGATAGCCGAAACAGCGCTTATTTGATAGAGAAAACTGTACTCTACACGCTAACAAAAGTATATTTCAGAGTGAAATTTTCGTTTTAAAGTAATACTTGATTTTTCAAATAGTCATTTTTTCTGATTCAACTATGCATTTTTTCTAATTTAGATATTTAAAAAAGCTATTTGTTATCATGTAGAGGAACTCTTCCTTTTCCAAATGAACCCTATCTCGTTTGTCTGCCTCAAAAAATAAAAAATGACGGGGGGGTACTTAGTCAAGCACCCAAAAATATAGGTCTTCAGGGGAGCCTCAAAAGTTACAGATTTCTGTCATAGTCTCACTACCTACCTCTCCCCCCCCCTCCAACTGTGAGAGTTCTTAGCAATATACTACTCTTGCAGATTTACCGCGTATTACACACATTGTATATAGATGTATTTTACTCGAATAAAACTAACATGGAAATTTATTAGATTTATGGTCTTTCTGAAGCTGGCTGATCCCCTTAATGATTGAATTTGCATGGTTGAGTACACGAATGAAACCAAGGCTAGACTGTTTATCTTTGGGTTAAGAACTTGGAGGAAAGATAGTACCGTACGTATTTCTACTCCAAGGTTAAGAAGCAAAATCAACGGTTCTTAAAAGGAGCCTTCGGGCGTAAGTAAAAAGTTTCTTGTTTCTGGATCGATTTGAAAAAACTTGGTACAGATATGTAAAATAGCAAGAGAAATTGTTTTGACTCCCGTACTTTCACCATTTTCCTCATAGAAAACGAGTTATTGAGAGAAAACGGGGAAAAGGGGGCTTGGGAAAACGCACCTCCTACTACAGTTTTTAGCTACAGAGATGATTTTTGTATCAAATGAAGCACAATATGATGTTCTATAAAGGAAACTTGACGGTTTTGATTTCTGAATGAGGAAATGAGTGACAGAGCACATTTTCAGAAAAACTTGATAAAAAAATTTAGTTTCTTTTAATATTCTGAAAAACTACTTTGAAAATCAAAACTCCCAATAGTTTCCCTGGTAGACAATCAAATTACACACAAGCAATGAAATTCCACGCTATGACTGTGGCAGAAATCTGTACTTTTTCAGGCTCCCCTGAAAATTTATGTTTTTGGTGCCTAACTAAGTACCCCCACGTCTTTTTTTTTTTTTCTTGAGGCAGAGAGACGAGATAGGGCTCATTTGAAAATGGAAGAGTTGCTCTAGGAGTCAAGAAGCTAGCTTAAATATTCAAACTGGAAAAAATGCAGAATTGAATGAAAAAAAAATAACTATTTAAAAAGTCAAGTATTACTTCAAAACGAAACTTTCAATCTCACATATGCTCGTGTTAGCGTGTAGAGCACAGTTTTCTCTATCAGATGAGCCCCGTCTCCGCTGTCTAGGTGAAAACGTGACGGATTAGTAGTATATATCATACCACATATCACGTTTTCTATGCCTTAAATTGTAAATTTGTCACGAACAATCCATTTTCTTTTCTCATGTTCTATACGCACGCAAATTTCAGAACTCTGAGATCATTAATAATATAATTATTGCTGCCTGGATTCTTGGATGTAGTCCGAGCCACGATGCTCAGGCCACGCTGATGCGTCGCCTCCTCGCCACAGCAAAGTAATTCAGAGATGTTTATGCTGGGCGCTCTGGTGGGCGAGCTGGTCCACCAGACTGTTGCCCAGCGCCGCTCGCTGGTAGTGCCGCAACGGTAGCTGGTCCGGCTCCGTTGCAAGAAAATCGTCCAATTTCTTCTTGAAGATTGACAGGGTTCCTTCAAATTTCCGGAGCACAAGCGGCAGACAATTAAAAAGGCAGGGTCCCATTACCGAAAATGACTGGCTGTTCATGTCTAGTTCGCACGCTTGCCAGGGCTCTGTTGTTACAAGACGGGATTTTGCTGAGTTTACCCAAGACGTATGAGCTGTTTAGTACCGATTTTGAATTCTTTGTCCACAAAATTTGGGACCAAACCCATTATCATCTTCCAAGTATAGATGATGAGATATCGTTCCCTGTGACGCTGCAAAGAGAACAGTGACAAACTTCTCAGTCGCTACCAGAAGTTAAATTCCTGCAACCCAAAGATCCTTAATGTGAATGTGCGCTAAATACCCTCCAGCTTCTGAATTTCACCAACCAACACAAGACTCCATACTTGGCAGCAGTATTCGGCTAGTGGTAGAATCAGTGTTTTATACAAGGTCAGCAGGGCCGGGTTTTGCTTCTCTGGTCCGGAAAGTTCGCCACACCCACCCCAAATAACGTCGAAACCTGGCTACCATCGCTTCTATGAGCTTGTCGAATCTTCTCTCATCCTGGATTGCGACTCCTAGATCTCTGAGCGCATTCCGTCACTCAATAGCCTCAGCTCTAGCAGTGACATGTGAAAATTCTTCATCCGGGTGCGGTCTATAGCGGAGCAGCTCGAACTTATTATCATTAAACTGCATGTTGTTTTCCTGGGCCCACTTACATATCCTGTCCAGGTCTTTTTGGAGTTCAGTGCAATTCTCCACGCATAGGACTTCCCTGATTACCCGGGTGTCGTCAGCGAAGAAAGATTCCCTTGATGAAGTAAAGTCGCGGACCATATCGTAGACGTGCAACAGGAATAAAAGGGGCCCCAGCACTGATCCTTGTGGCACCTTACTCAGCACTACCAATTCCTTCGAACGGCATCCATGTGCGACTATCTGCTTTCGTCCCTACCAGGAAACAGTGAATCCACCTTAGAAGACTTCCTTCAATTCCCAGAGATCTTAGTTTCCGGAGCAGGATGCCATGGTCGACTTTGTCAAAGACCTCGCAAAACCTAGATTATTATTAATCACATCAGACTGGCGACGTAGAAACGGAGAAACTCCATGAGGTTAACAACCCCCACGCAACCAGCCCAGCGGGTGAAGAAAAACAAAAAAAAAAAAGAGAAGATCCGAGATCACGAAATAGCTCTGTGTACCGATCATTTAAAGCTGTCAATACCTGCACCAGCAAAGACAGAACCATCAAGACCATTCCAAACATCCACACACGATGGAAAAAACGAACGAGAATACTGGCCGGTACGGCATCATACCGGTTCCAAGGCCAACTCATGAAGAGCACCAGTCTTAGGTAGACAACATTCACCGCCATGTCCCGACCAAGCCACTCCGTAATTAACCTATGGTGCTCCAATAGATGGGACACATCAGATCTACCTCTCCTGAAATCGAGTTGGTTTGGGTTGAGGAGATCCGAATTTTCCAGGTATTCCACCAGACGCCGTGCAATCAGTCTCTCAAAGACTTTTACCGCGACTCCTAGGGCTACCTGCCTGTAGTTATTTGGTAAATGCTTTTTTCCGCATTTGTGTATTGGACTAATGGGGCCAGGTTTTGAAGACTGCGGCACTTCCGCTGCATCCAGAGAGCTGTACCACAGTAAGTATATCGGGATCTTCAGTTGCTCTTTGCAGTTTCTCAACAGAACAGCGAATCAGTTCGATCGCCTTAAATCATAAGTGGAGCTGACGCTGACATTTAACCCTCACTGAAATGGACTTGGTGCAGGATTTGAAACCTAAGTATGAATGATCTGTACTCGCAGCACTTCAATGAATATTTTGGCGTAAGTTTCTTTGATGTACTCAATTATGCTAATTCAAGTGCTAATTAACACTAACTAGGCTCGTCTGAAACTTAAAGAAAGCCGATTTTTTATATTGACCCTAAAGTTGAGCATTTAGGGTTGGTTTTGTTGATGTACTTAATTATTATTGATGAAAATAATTGACATCCAGGTTACATAATTTATTAGGTTTTTTCAGTAAGACATCTTCTGGATTTTATAACTTTTTTGGCCAAGCTTTCGACAATCTTTGCGAAAGTCGTTTTCAAGGCAAGAACCTTTTGTCCGGGAATTCTTACATGCAGCTAAAGGGTATCAAAGATACTCAATTGAATTTCGTTCAAAATAATTAGAGCAATTAGTCGAAAATTTGCCTCACAATAATGAATTTAAAAGTGGCCTGTAAATTTCGGAGACATGTTAGTACCTATTAT
>LQNS02276927.1:6880929-6894439 GCA_001587735.2 Parhyale hawaiensis | reverse complement strand
TATTTACCAAATGGGCGTGGTTGTTGAGGTCGACAGAAGACTTGAGAGCGGGGGGCAGGTAGGGGGTGCGCACCTTGGACTGGGTCAGGGAGTTGGCGGGATGTTGCAGCAGGATGCACACACATTCGTGCTGGTACCGCTGCAAATGTTCCAAAGTTGAGTTTGTACCTCAATGTTTGTTCACAACTTGCACCAACTCGGGCCACAACAGCTCCTTAATTGGTCTCTTATTAACTCTAAATCACAGAAGTACGCAGATTTGTCACAAACTAACCTTTACCTCAGCAATTCCTAAGTTTGTCACCTACAAACCCTGGACAGAAAAGTTTCTAGATGTGTATTACGCTAGCAAACAGCGCGATGGTTTTTAAACTTACAGTATCTCTCATCATCACATACCACAATTTGCCTCAGACTAACCCCTGCAATAATAATTGTCCTACCTTACCACTCTCATACTTCTTACGTTTTGCAAACTTTTCACTAGACCGCACGAGTTCTTAACCTTTCCTTGAATCGAGATCCCCCGTGGACCTTCCAGTTGGTTCCCATGCCCCCTTCATTTAATTGCCGAAATGAACATCATACTTCATACTTGTGGTTAGTTTTACTTTAGTAATGGTAAATTCATAAATACGAGCACCAAGAGCTTGTGCTCCACTCCTCAGTGACACAAAATTTACATTGTCACTAGTAGAGAGTAATGCACCGAAATACTCGTTTTTGAAGGTAACCTACCCTCGCAGCTACCCTGGCTCGTGAGCTTCCGGTTTATAACGGCCAATGCACTACCGGCTTAGCGGGGTATGGGGGAGGGGCGCAAACCGGAAGTGGGCGGGGCCTGGGAAACCGGAAGGGGCGGCGCGGTTACCCGGCGGGGCGAGGGGAACCTACCCTCAAAAGGGGCTATTTCGCTACATTACTCTCTACTCTCACTAACCTCAAGAGCGGCAACAAGTGGAGTTCTCCTGCCATCTTCGCGGCCCGCGTTGACGTCGACAGCGGGGTGGGAGGTGAGGGTCTGCACCACCGCCACATGGCCACACTCACATGCCAGACCCAGAGCACTTAGACCATCCGGGGTCAGCAGGTTAGGGTCCAGACCCCGGACCTCAGGGTACGAGTAAAAAATTTATAAAAATGCTGAAAGTGTTTATCTTACACTGCCAATGGTTATGGTAATTATTAACTATGTCAATAATATATTGCAACAATGTTAATGATAATAGAAGCGATAATAAAAGAATCAACAGTAAAATTAAAATTATTATTGTGCTTACTATACTGATTCTAATAATGTAATTAGTATAATCATTACCTGTCTGTAGTACTGATGGTGTTACTATCATTATTGCACGATATATCCGACAATTAACATGATGCAGTTTCACATACCTCTAAATAGCTTCCATTTTTCAAATATTAGTGGTCATAGGCTCAATTTAGAATATCAGCTGTTAGCGTAAAGCATCTTAAACACTATACACTTACAAGAGTAGTTTCCCTTCCATTCATCTATTTGAAAAGGTCGGTGCACAGGAACAAATAGGTATTTGATCCCAACTTTATAGATACTATAGCGTCAACCAAATTTAGCTACAGTACCGTCAACGGCCTTATTTGTTAATTCTGCAAAAACTAGTAATTTCTGACAGTCATTAGTTAGTCTCATGACCTTGGTCCTGACACAGTAAAGATCAGTCAAAAAATTACTGTATGAGCGCAATGTTGTTTTGAAATATCTTCATTTGTCGCGAATAAACTACTAAACATAATGTAAGAATTGCTTTCAATTTCTGCCAATAGTTATTGAAGGGCGTGACAACAGTAGCCATTTCTTTCACTAACTCAGTACGTGTAGCAGCTGTCTCACTATCTCAGTACCTGCAGCAGCTGTCTCACTGTCTCAGTACCTGCAGCAGCTGTCTCACTATCTCAGTACCTGCAGCAGCTGTCTCACTATCTTAGTACCTGCAGCAGCTGTCTCACTGTCTCAGTACCTGCAGCAGCTGTCTCACTATCTCAGTACCTGCAGCAGCTGTCTCAGTACCTGCAGCAGCTGTCTCACTATCTCAGTACCGGCAGCAGCTGTCTCACTATCTCAGTACCTGCAGCAGCTGTCTCACTATCTCGTTGAAGCCCAGCAGTGTGGCCCACATCAGTGGTGTGTACCCCTGGTTGTCTGCCTCATCTTCCAGCAAGTGGAACCTGCGGAGAGTCAGCTAGAATGTTTGCACGAGTATTGAAAAAATGGAATTTGAACTTTAAAAAAGATTTAATCAGCACTACATTAATATAAACAAACTTATCAAAATAAACGAGCATACCTCTTATATATTGCATGTACTGTAAAGATTGTTCAATAATCATCGCTTGCATTTGGTAAATTCTACACCAAAACTCAAGAGAGAAACTCACGATAGTATCAGCTAGTTCTAGCAACCGTCCATGAGCCCTGACACTTCCAGAAGCCGAGTATCTCATGATAATATGATATTCTGCTTGGTTTGTCCGTAGTAGTGTATAAGGCGATGAGATACCGGTTTTTTAGGGTAACCTACCCTCGCGGCTCCCCTCGCGCGTGAGCTTCCGGTTTATGCCGGCCAATGCACTACCGGTTTAGCGGGGGTCAGGGGGGGCGCTAACCGGAGTGGGCAGGGCCTGGGAAACCGGAAGGGGCGGCGCGATGACCCGGCGGCGCGAGGGGAACCTACCCTCGCGGCTCCCCTCGCGCGTGAGCTTCCGGTTTATGCCGGCCAATGCACTACCGGTTTAGCGGGGGTCAGGGGGGGCGCTAACNACCTGCAGCAGCTGTCTCACTATCTCAGTACCTGCAGCAGCTGTCTCACTATCTCAGTACCTGCAGCAGCTGTCTCACTATCCCAGTACCTGCAGCAGCTGTCTCACTATCCCAGTACCTGCAGCAGCTGTCTCACTATCCCAGTACCTGCAGCAGCTGTCTCACTATCCCAGTACATGCAGCAGCTGTCTCACTATCTCAGTACCTGCAGCAGCTGTCTCACTATCTCAGTACCTGCAACAGCTGTATCACTATCTCAGTACCTGCAGCAGCTGTCTCACTATCCCAGTACCTGCAGCAGCTGTCTCACTATCCCAGTACCTGCAGCAGCTGTCTCACTATCTCAGTACCTGCAGCAGCTGTCTCACTATCCCAGTACCTGCAGCAGCTGTCTCACTATCTCAGTACCTGCAGCAGCTGTCTCACTATCCCAGTACCTGCAGCAGCTGTCTCACTATCTCAGTACCTGCAGCAGCTGTCTCACTAACCCAGTACCTGCAGCAGCTGTCTCACTATCTCGTTGAAGCCCAGCAGTGTGGCCCACATCAGTGGCGTGTACCCCTGGTTGTCTGCCTCATCTTCCAGCAAGTGGAACCTGCGGAGATTCAGCTGGAATGTTTGCACTAGTATTGAAAAAATATAATTTATAGTTTGACAAGGATGTAATACGCACTTAATTAATATAACCTAACCTATCAAAATAAACAAGAAGGCCTCTACACTAAAAACTCAAGAGACAAAAACAGGATAGAAGAAGCTAGTTCTGACAACCGTCTATGCATGGGCCCTGGCAGTTCCAGATGCTGAGTGCCTTATGATAATATGATATTCTACATAGGTTTGTTCGTAACTTTGACGCCTTGTGCATTCATAGTAACAGGTTGTTTTTCGGTCCTGTTTCCCAGCAGCAGAAACATTGCTCAAGACTACGTCGCATTAGGCGGCAAACTCTGCTCATTTTGTAGTTACCGAGAAAGATATATATTTTCAAACCTGAAACTCCACAATATGGCTATTAATATTGCAGATATAGATTTACGGCTGTAATTAATCTAAGTAACATGTTCACAGTAGGTATGTTTTGTAAAAAAAATGTACTACAAAGGCAGTCATTTTTCTCTCATTGGCACTTCAGATCCCTTTCGAGAATAATGAAATATTTTCCCTTCCGTCAATAAAGTTTGTAGAAATTTTAAACCTGTTTTTTCACTCTATATCCAGTTCGTCGTATTTTTTCCAATTAATATAATGTAAATTGAGTTGATATCGTAGAAATAATCCAATTTTGCACAAATTGAATTACAAGAAAGTCGCCCCTTCTCCATTCTCCATTTTGTTTGACTTACCTGCCTCTTTCCGACACCTCCATCGAGCAAGTTTCCAAAATGGCGGCGACGGCGTCAACATTGCCGTTCTTGCAGGCGTGCAGCAGAGCGGAGGACCCGTACTCGTCGGCAGCGTTCACCTTGATGTAGCAATGGCGGCAATGTAAGGCATATACACTCAACTTTCTTCGTTTATAATACTTGGTGGTGACACTTACAATTACCAGATGTTATAATACTAGATAAGTTGTTTGTAACAGTAATTAAATGACCAGTGCAATCATAAATTACTATTGTACTCAACAGAGTTTCACCGACATTTCATACTGAGTTGAATTTACGAGGAGGCTACAGCACGCAGCTGCTTATGGGTGGTTCCAAAGATATCATGGAGTTTGTTTCTCAGTAAAATAAGAAAAATTATCAAGGGAAAGTACTGTTTTTATAAAACGATGTCGAACATAATTTTCAACGAAATGATAACTTTCTGATATAATTTACTCCCTGCTAATTATACCATAACTACCTTAAAAAACTCCGGAGCATCGGCCCTAACACAACGTCTGTGAAATGAGGTGCAGCTGTGCGCATTCAATATCTCAGTGCACTTAGGTTTAATTTGAGGGAACTGTAAAATTTTCGAATTTGTGAGCAGAAGACGCCCAAAGGTCTTACAGCTGTGGTATATTTTTACTAATCAAAGTGCTATGAAGTGAAGGCTTAGATGTATGTTCCAGGAAATCACTAAATCACCTTAAGAAAGCGTAATGGATAAGTGCAACAGCAATACGTTTTTGTTTCCACAAAGTGCCCTTTTAGTGCTTAGAAGTGAAGCGGTGACGTGTTTCAGGCTGGTGTCATACTGAGCACTCGTTACCCACCGAGACCTTCAAACTTAACCTAAACAGACGCGGACAACTATAACAAGTAGATAATAATATTTTCCTTATTAACTGAACCGAGACGAGATCTGAAGTATGGAAACAGACGAGCGTAATTGTAAAGGAAAAGGCGACAACCCAGAAAGAAAATAGAACGAACGAGAAGTCAGAGGTAAGCCAGCTTCTGACTCGAGTAATAGAGTAACACCGATGTTCAAAAACTGTAGCAGCCAGTTTCACGATAACCACAAATAATAAAATGAATCACAAGTCCCATGAAACATAGAATTACGGATATTGAAGACATGTATGAATAGTTGTGAATTCCTGAATGTATTTTGGGGGAGGGGTAGAGTGTCCGGGTTTTCCTATTTTCTTATGGTTTACAACAGTTCCTGTTGCTGTACTTACATCCACTGCCTTAATGGCCAGCATGAGCCTGAGGGCGGCCAAACCATCAGGGATCTGCGCGGCGTACATCAGAGCCGTCTTGCCTTCCAGCGTCTGATGATTCACGTCGACGTCAGATCTTGCGAGAAGAATCATGGCCAAGTCGTAGTGGCCATCGGCACAGGATCTCAACAGCGGAGTCTTGCCTTCAGCATCGGCGATGTTGACGTCAATCTCCGATCTCTCGAGCAGGAGGTACAATCCTTCCCTAGAATTCCTTCTAATGCTATGACTCAACGCAGTGGCACCAAAATCATCTGTTGCATTAACATTCACGTTACTTCTGGCCACAAGAACCTCAATGATCTTTGGACGGTTATTTCTGGCTGCCAAGATCAACGCTGTACTGCCGTTCTCTTTACAGCGTAAATTTGGATCCGTGGCTGGGTGAGAAAAAAGGAGCCTCACAATATCTTCGTGGCCGAGCTCTGAAGCGAACATCAAGGCAGTCATTCCATTGACATCCTGTAAGTTGACGTCGATGACTTGTTGGTCAAGGAGGAGCCGCGAGCACTCCATGTGGTTGTTTCTTGCTGCGAGAAGCAACGCAGAATGTCCAGCAGGAGCCCGGAGATTGACGTTGATTTTTGAATGCTGCAGAAGTTTTTGCGTGACTTTGGCAGTGCCCTGGTGTCCCGCTGCCAGAAGAAGAGCAGTCTCTCCGTGGTCATCCATTACATTGACATCACAATCCTGTTTCTCCAGGAGTAGTTCTGCCACATCGTCATGGCCGCCTCTGACTGCCAGGAGAAGTGCATTCGCACCGTCATTTGTTTTGATATTGATTTTCGTCTCTGGATGTTTCATGAGTTCACTAGTGATTTCATACAGACCTATTTCGGCAGCGTGAGCAAGGGCAGTGTATCCATTCTTGTCTCGCTTATTCACCTCAACGTGAGGACAAGTCAAGAGAGCGCTCAGGGATCTCAAATGGCTATTGGTTGCGGCGAACATCAGGGCTGTCTTCCCGTTGAGATCGCCGCGGTTGACATCGGTTCGTTCATGGGCAAGAAGAAGACGAATCACATCATGGTGGCCGTTGTTTGCCGCCGTCATGAGAGGAGTTATGCCATCGTAATCGGCCTCATTTACGTCCAAATTTGGAACGAGAAGGAAAACTTTCACAACTTCGGTTTGGCCGCATGCAACTGCCCAAGCGAATGAAGTCTTGCCACTTTTAGGCCTCCAGTTTACGAATGGTCCGTTTTCTAGATACCTGTTGACGTCACTGACCGAATCGACGTTGGCATCATCGTAGTTCTTTTGAAATCCTGCAGCAATGACAGATGGTGGCTGAAAATCATCGTCACTTTCTGTAAAAATGTCTTTGTCTAGATCGAGGAAATTGTTCTTTGATTCTGAATACGCAGATAAATCTTGATAGCGTCGAAGAAAGTGCACCACGTCCATGAATCCGTGTTGAAGGGCATAATCCAAAGCAGTTTTACCCGAATTATCGGCAGCAATTGGGTCTACTCTTGGATCTCGAAGAAGAGTTTGCACCACCAGCAACTCATTTCTTCGAGCCGCCCACATGAGCGCGGTTAATCCTTCAGCGTCGGCCATGTTGGGCTCAAGAATTTGATACTGCTGCAGCAGTTCTACGACCAACACGGAACCTTGTCTTGAAGCCCATATGAGTGGAGTCATACTTTGTCCGTCTGTATCATTTATGTCGATGTCCGGATGTTCCAAAAGCGTTTTTACAGCTGTCTTGTGCCCAGATCGAGCAGCCAAGCTCAAGGCCGTCAAACCTTGCCGGGTGTTTAGGCTAACATTTACTCTGTCATCTTTCAACAATGCGTGCAAGGCCTGATCGTGTCCATAGTTCGCTGCGATAGCGCAGGCAGTAAAGCCTTCGATATCCTGAATGTTGCAGTCAACCGACGCATGCTGAAGCAAAATCGACACGCATAGGGCCTGGCCCGAGCGAGCAGCATAGATTAGAGCGGTTCTGCCTTGGGAATCTTGTTGATTGACATCGATGTCCTTACACTTGATGAGCATGTTAACAAGGGGCGAATGTCCTCTACTTGCCGCCCTCATCAACGCTGAAATTTGGTCCTTGGTCGTCAAGTTGACATCTGTGTCGTCGTGATTGAGCAGAAAACTTGCCACCTCTGCGTGTCCCACCTCCGCTGCCATGAGCAGAGGACTTCTTCCAACTTTATCTTTTTTTGTCAAATCGCATCCTCTTTGGATGAGGAGTTCCACGACGTCAGCATGACCCACGCTGACTGCCCACATCAGCGAATCCATGCCATCAGCATCGCAGGCGTTGATGTCAGCGTTGGCGTCGAGCAGCATACCGACACATTGGATGGATCCTCCTGCGGCTGCCCAAAGCAAAGCTGTAGATCCGTCTGAGTGTTTCTTATCCACCGTAGTTCTGTAGGACGAAGTGAGGAGTTTCACCACACGAGAGTGACCGTGGACAGAAGATTTCATCAGGGCAGTCTCCCCGAGCTGATTAGTGAGGTCAGGTTCGGTGTCGGGATGGACAAGAAACAAACGTACCACTCCTTCGTGACCTGCTTTGGCGGCCCACATTAGGGCGGTCCAGCCGGCATTGTCCTGCAGGAAGGAATAAAGAAGCTCAAGTCTCTCACCCTAATCTCAAATGTAGGAACATAATAACAAGCACATTGTTAATAAAAAATTCTAGCTGAGGGCGAACCTAACACTTGAATTATTGGAGAACTAAAGAACTTATAGGTCAAACTGACTATCTCTATCGAGGGTTTTTAAAAAGGTGAATACCATGAAGTACGAAACTTTCATTTAAGAAAGAAAGCTTAGATAATGTATAATGACAAATATATACGAAGCAAAATTTTTGCCCTCCCTCCTTCCCTCCAAGAAGCTGACTTAGTTTAGCTCCTGTGGTTCCCAGAATTATGTCAGGGATGTCTAAAATTTACTTTCCAGTATTTACGGATTCGAACACATTATGCGTTACTTTGAGCGCCGTGGCCTGCGAGATCAGCAGATATTAGGGCTCGTTCGATAGGCTCTTAGCAAAGCTCACTCGTCCCGTACCTCAGACAAGAGCGCTGGTTTCACCACTTTGTATCTACAAGACATTAGGAGCAATTCAGATACGTTTGAGGCGGTTAGAAACTCGATTTTACGGAGCACGATTGGGTTCCCAGCCGTCTCATGGGCAAGTGGTTAACTCCTGAAATTCGATTGGACAAGGTGAAGTCAAAGTAGGTGTCTGAGGTTTCGGACGAGTGGGCTTCTCTTGGATCGACTTGACGAGACAGTCGAACGAGTGATCAGCGCTTTACGGCCAGGTCCTGATATAATTGTATGACAGGTGTCTGTACAATTAGATATCATCCGAAACATGCTTAATTATGCAGATTCATTATTATTATTCTGACGTAATTGGGAATACTACACTGATAGTACATATATTAAATGATGTGCATTTAAAGTGTCTAATAAATTAACCAATAAAACTTTACCATGACTACTCTTCTTCAATATCACAGATAAACGTAGAGTTTTGTTTGCGATGAAGACCAACCTAATAAATAGGGTCTGTCCGGACGCAAAGAGCCGCAAGTGTATACACCATCAACCAGACAAACTAATACTAACATACACTGAGAGAAAGATACATAGTTAGCATTGGTCTAAACAAAGGTGACGCATGGATGCGAAGAAAGAAAGAAAACTCATATATTTCTCCCCGTAGGAAAGTATTCATATAGTCCTTCCGAACGCACACGCTTCTGCATGCGCCATCGCCCGAACGGACGAATGCTGAAACACAGACTAGCAGGCTCACACATACGCTGGCATTGGTCCAAAATTCATTCAGTTTGATGTGTAGCTGATAAGAGTCCGTCCGTACGCAGAAACTCCGCTAGTGCATGCACCATCGCTCGGACCCACGAACACTGAAAATCTCACACACTCACTCGCACCTTAAGCACAAGCTGCTCCTAAAAGGCTTTAATTAAGACGAACTACCATTAGCAATTACCTGGAGGTTGACATGGGTGGCGGGATGATGCAGCAGTGTTGCCACCACCGCCTCGTGTCCATACCAGGCCGCGTAGATGAGCGCAGTCTCGCCGTGCTCGTTCTGCCAGTTGACGTCCGCACCGGCGGATAGGAAACCAGAGACTCCCTCCGCGTCTCCGACCTCTGCCGCCATGAGTAACCGACTCTCTGCGGTAATCACAAGGTAACTGTGACTGGGAATGAAATAGTTTTTCCTATTTCCGCCTCCCTTCCTTCCCCCCCCTCCACCAGAAAAAAAATGAGTGGTGAAAACGACGGATATTAAATACTAATTGAGGGACCCTGTATCAGCAGTTTTTTCGTTTTTCATTTGTAGGAAACGGAAAATATGGCATACATAAAGGAATGATACTTCTATTATTCCTCAGTAAAGTTTTCTGTTAGAATAACGAATATTCAATTTCGTTTGTAGTAAGCTCAAATAACAATTTTTCGCATGTGTGATAAAACTGTTGCAAGAAAGCCGATGCCGCGGCAGCCTGCACTACTTTATAAAATAACGATAATTTTCCTAGAAAAATTGTCACTAATATATTGTGGATTCATCGCGGAGACCCACGGCCCGCAGCGCTGCACAACCTCACACTAAAGAGTAAGTCAGACCCTGAGCCCAGGCCCCCAAGTCACAACCCTAACTGAGCTCCAACAGACGTTGTGGACACTCACGGTACTGTTGCCTAGACACCTTTGTGCTCACTTCTGTACAGTGGACTGTGGATATAAATGAATGACATGAATTACGGTGACTCACGTTCGAGAGAAACCTTCATTTACCTTGGCAAATAGCTATCGGCGCAATCATTGATAATACTGCTGGCAACAGTGATGCCAGCAGGCCACCCAGAATGCTGTTCTTATGTTAGCTTCACGTCACGGCTGATACTTTGGTACTTGTCTTACGGAAGTGTAGCCAAATACATGTAACTCTCGACTTTTACGAGAGATGCGGACGAGATGAAATCGTAATACTCGAGATCCGTTCCTAAAAGTCCAGATTAAGGTCACACGTTGTGTACAAAGAAACTTGTATTTCAAGCATGGACTATGTTAAGTTAGCCGGAAGAAGTTTTCCTTATTTTACGACAGTATAAAGGAAATACAGTACATAGACCGCAACAGTACTTGACTCTTAAGTCAAGAAATTATTGCACAGAGCATTTGACCCTGGCCGCCAAGAGTCCAGCGAGAGTAAGAAATTGTTCTGTATCTGTTGTATCTACTAGACGCCCATAGACCTCAACACTGGAGTCTATAAATGTAAAGTTAAATTTAGTTCAAGTAGTTCATTATAATATTACTACTTGAAATTACTACTACAAACTGGAAACAACTGAAAATGTTTTGAAGGCAACATGCCCAACAAATGTTGGGTTCCCAAATGCAAGACTAACTGCACTCTAACCAAGATCGAGCAGGAGGAGAAGGATAATACTGACGAGCTCAACAAGAAGGAAAAATACAGTGTATTCCGGTTTCCAAATAATCCGGACCTAAAAGCCATCTGGCTTCGAAACATAAAAAGGGATAAGGCACAACCCACACAATATGCAGTCGTCTGTGCCAGGCACTTCACAGATGACTGCTTCCACAACGATGTCACCAACGCTACATGGAGAGGAAGATGCAAGATCAGTCTCTAGAAAAACGCCGTATTCACGCTCTTCTCTGACTACCCCTCCTACTACGCGTCCTTTCACTAACCGTAAGCGAGGTCGATAACAAAAACTGGCACCCTCGCCAGGTTCATGGCTGACATCCAGCGTTTCGCTAGGCTGGAGGAGGAGCTTCTGGCCTCCGACAAGTTTTCCAACCTTGATGAGCTGCACGACTAGCTTATGAAAGACCCACTACCCGCCGACTTCCTCCTCACTTGGCGTGAAGCCCCCAACAATCTAGAGCAGCGAATCCTGGTGGCCTATAACTTGGAGCTCTTAGGCAACAGACACATTCCCAATGTTCTCATGTTCATCTCTATTTATGAGGACGGGAGTTTCATGTGGTATAAGAGGCAGTCACCGATAACGAAGTGTAAGGCTAGAGTCTCGTACTAGGCAATAAAGGAGACAAGTTCTAGACAGTTTCACTGGTCAGGAACGCCATGGCCCTCCGAGCCAGTATGAAGGCTGATCCAGGTGACAAACCTCAGGAGCAAGCTGGTAATGAGAGAGACATAGATACAGTTTCCATGGCCAAGTACCATGCCCTCGTCAGCTTAGTAGACAGAGGGAAACTGGAGTCCGCAGACTCTGCACTGCAGTACCCATCAGTGGCCATGGCTCACATTGTTAGTTTCACCGCCTATGTTTGCGAGGGATTGACGTGCAGCACAAAGTAGAGAAGAATCAAGTTTCTCAGTGTAAAAGGGTCAAACGCCATCGCCTTCAACCAGCTGCTCAGGAATCTAGCGAAGAGGGACCCTGACGTGATGCAACACACGTGTCACGATGGACACGTGCTGGCCCAGACAGCTGTCCCTGTAATCGGCAGGAACTTATTCAATGGTTTCGGTGCGAACTTTGCTAGGGACGTTACAAGTGATGCCAGAGATATGACGAGGCCATCGGGTGGCCGGAAGCAAAGAGGGGACGGCTCTGAGAAATTGGGAATACCAAGAGAAGACTACAAGAGGAGAAAGTTGCAGGGCCTGAAGAAGGCGGTCTAGTCACTGACAAGAGAGGATTACAGCGATATTACGTTTCTGGAAAACGGATAACTATATATATTTTCAAAGAACTTATAGTTATCTCATTCCTATTTATTTAAAATGTTTTCAATATTAGTGATAGATTTATCCCATGAATATATTGAACGAAAGATAAGCAACTCAAGGATACAATTCCCTTATATTTCAGGAGTCAAGAGTTCTTCCTTCATTCTTTAGAACTGTGGGATGAGATTGTAATAACCATTCTGTCATGAAACCCACAACTGTTGACTCGTTAGGTATATGATTCAGTATACTTTAGGGAGTTTATTTTGATCTTACTATATTGAAATTTCTGTAGTTATTGACGAAACTAACCAACCGAACGTGATTCGTCAAATGTTGTTTAGTAACACTGATTGAAATTAAAGTTGTATTGCTCTTAATTTCATAATTATTTTCCTAAAAGCTCTTGAGAAAATCCCATTTTTCCGTTGCCGACTTTTGACCGCCAGCGTCAGAGGCCACTTATAGTCGTTAGAGTCAAGTATTTTTTGCGGTCTATGTACAGTATACACAAAAGCAATTGATAACCTGTTTACTAATTACTCAAGAAGTTGGTGCTAGACGATCAACAAAGCTGAATAATACATTTCTTCGTCGGAAACGTTTAGAATGGTGGACAGAAGGACAAATGGTAATATTCGAGAGTAGTGAACGCATTTCGCAAAATTCGAGATGGGTTCACAAAATTACGTTCGTAAAAGTAGAGAGTCGTTAAAGTAGAGAATTACATGCACTCAAGAACTTGCCACAGGGATGTTTCATTTTCCTAGCCGTTTCACTAGACAGGCAGTATCTGTATTATTAAAATTTCATACAACAGTCACCCAAAAGCAAAATGCTGTAGCTGCCTTTAAATATCAACTTAAGTGTAATATATTCTTAACAAATTGAAAAAAGCCATTACTCCCATCCTCTCTTCGATCTGCAAGATGCCCATCTTAGAAGAGCAGCCTCCATGAACTCATGGTTTATTTTGCATAACTACTTGTTTTCTAAATGTTGAATGAAATAAGCTAAATTGAACTCTCCTTCGTTAGGTATACCGACATGAGTTCCTACCTGAAAGCATTACTTCCTGGGTCTTACTTTCAGAGCTCAGATAATAGTTGCCATACAAAACTTATCATTGATCGTCCCTTATTTTCTGCACCTGAACGATAGAGACTCCATAAACTCACCTTTGGTTGGGATGCCCACACTGAAGAGAGCCCTCTTGAACACGCTGCCCCTTGGTCTGTTCATGGATGCCGGCATTGAGGAAAATCCAGAATCTTTCCCGGATTTTTCATCTTTCTTCTGCTTTCGTTGG
>LQNS02276927.1:6860066-6871596 GCA_001587735.2 Parhyale hawaiensis | reverse complement strand
TCTATTCCTTACCAACATATATAAGCACCATTATAGCCAATTCTGTACGCGAGAGAAACCACAGTAACAGTTCGCCATTGCCCGAACTTTCTGTACTTGGCGACAACATTTTTCGATATTTTGCAGCTCAAGTAGCTGGCCAGTCTTGAGCCGGAGACTGAAGGAAATAAATCGAAGAAATACGATGATATATTCAAGAAAACCATATACGAAGGTTTAAGGCCCCACACCTAAAACACTTCGACTCGTCGATGTGATGTAAATTTGCTACGTGCGGTTACAGCTATGTTTTATTTCAATCCTATTGAGTCCTCCAGTTGCATGCTTTGCTTCCTGGGCGGTCCTATTAAGCAAAATCAGCTCTACTACAACAGAGGAAGGGTAGCAAGTCTTAATCTCTCCGCCACGCGGATGTTCTCCTGCCTTGCGATATTATGTTTCGATACGTTCAGAAGAAATACTTCATATTAATCATAATAATAATTCGTTTACTGTACAGCTTACTTTCAATATGTAGCTAGTAGTCAAAAGTTGCCCAAATTATAAGTTTAAATGTCCAAAATGTTGTCAAAATTTTGATGATTCAGTAACTAATGCTGGAATCTTCGAAAAGCTTACGTCAATAATACAAATGTAACTGTTAGGCTCTTACTCTTGCTTATAGATTATCACTGAAAAAGAGATGGCTGTTCAAAAACATTACGACGGTAAGCAGCGAGAGAGAAAACCAACGAGTTAGTTGTGAATATACAGAATCGACCTTGGCGTATAGAAAGCCGGTATATGTAAGGGCAGGGATGAGATGAGAAACTTTTATATTTTTATAAAGACTTTCCGTGGTGAATTTGTGGCCCATAATGGTTTAAGAAAAATACACGTGCAGTGTTATGATAAAGTTTTCGATCTTTGCGGAAATTGATAGTTCAGAATATGACAATTAACAAATTTGTATCCCCAAAACCAGTTCGCGTTCCCAAGCAGCGAACAGAGAGACCTGCGGCAGCGTGCCCACGAAAATTATCATCTTCCGTGCAGCGCGGCCACGCCTCGGCAGCTGTTTTTCTTCGGTACACCGGAATTCGTACCGGTTTTAGGCCGCTATTCTCAGCGAGTAATGGCTCTTGAAGTGGAATATCCACGTGTTCCGTACCTCAAATGTTAAGTGTTCCCTTAAGGCTATGACACATGTTAGTCAAAAGAACGAATTTCCTCAGCTAATCGTCCGAACGTTTAATTAACTTATGAACATTTCACCCGATATGTATGGATTTATAATTCATATTTCATTGCAAGTGTGTGCTATTTAATTGAGCACATCAGCGCATTCTGACGCGTAGATGACGATACTCGTTCTTTTAACTAGCGTGTGTACAGGCTATATAGAAGTCTGCCGTTCTGCTGAGCTTAGCAGTGACGATTGTTCTCATTTTTTGCACGTTGCGGTGTAAAATAACATGTGTTCTCTAAATAAACTCAATTTTCAATCATTTAGATAACAGTGATAGATTTAGTCTTCGAAGTACTGGTAAGAATTTTCTATTATATGACAGAGTAAAAATCGTATAATGGTGATAGATTTACTCTTGGAAGTAAGGGCAAATATTTTCCATTAAGCGACTGAATAAACTTTGGATAACAATGATAGACATATTTTTTTCAATATAGATATTTTTGTCCTTTAAGGGTTAGTAATAAAGTGATTTCTTTATTTTGCAGAGTGTGCTCGACAGCGTGACCTGTAGCCCGAGCAAAGCTTATCTCTCGGAGAAGTATGCTATCGTTATCTCACGTCTTCCTGATAAGCGTAACTCATTCGCCGACACTAATTTCTACCGAATCAACTAATATTTACCAAAGAAGTTTTATTAATTTAACACTGAAGCGTAGCGTTTTCTTATACCAATACCGACCGAATAAATTTCTAATTTTGAATTGAATTTTGTTACTCTAAGCCGTTCCTTTGTCAGTTGTATAAGTGTAATTGTCGGGTTTTCCTAATAATTCTACTAATTTAACTTTTGTATTAAAGCAAACTTTTTTATGTAAGTTTGTTATAAGGTTTTTCATTGTTCCGGTTTCCAGTATAGGTTTTGTTGCGTAAAATGGGTCTCATACCAGCAGGCCTAATCTTCCATTAATGAAACGCAAGTTGTACACTGTACAGCCGTGAGTTTTGCGAGAGCAAAATAGCTCCCCTGCAAGATTAAAGGGCGGATATCAGCTTGGAATGGGTCAAACGTTGAGCAGCACCAAGGAAACATAGTTCAGTCGACAGATTCAACGGAAATACTCAGGGCTCACCGTGGCCTGGATACTAACCGTTTTGTAACCGTTTAGAGGCGAAATTTGGCTGCGATGCAAGTTGAATATAAAAAGACATCTTTTCAGCGTAAATTTTCAATTGCTACGAAAATATTCAGCTAATAAAGAAAGCATTAACGACATGGATTATGGTCGAAATTAGCTAACACTCCAGCGAAGACAGAGCATCTCAAATTGCTACGAAGAAATTCAACCAAAACCTATTCGATAGAGCTTATGGCTGACACGATCGAAAACTCGGTCAAAGATATCGCCTTTCAGCTACCACCCTCTCAGAAGAATCATCGCCGTCATGTCAAAAAGTACTGAGCTAGTTTTCAAAGTAAAGTGAAGTTCAGAAAATGCAATGTTTTCACTTTTGACGATATATTTCAGAAGCTATATTTGTCACCGTTATTCCAGGGGCTGAAATTTTATGGTATCTCAACTTGTTTTTCAGTAGATGAATATTCTCCTATGTAAATCTTTCACAGCGTGAAGAAGGGAAAGGCCCAACAAGAGAAAGAGAGAGCGACCAGCAACTTTGTATTATTATATAGTGGATGATTATTCTTTTGAACGTGGGAAATGTAAGGCTGAATCTTTCATAGAGTTTTTGATCCTGTCGCGTTTAAGCCATTTCACATATTTTTTGTTGAATTTCATCCTAGTAGTTCAAAATTAAACCCTGACCAGTGAGCAAGACATATCCAATTCGTATTGCAGCCACGTTTTTATCCTGGCGGTTCTACTATCAACTGGTATCCAGGATACATACAGTAAGCACTGAGCATTTCAGTCGAAGTCTTTTGATCTCACTATATTTACTTGATACTACTCGACTTTCAATCATTTCAAAACTGATATTCGGGCTTTTACTTGCAAGATGGAATTTCCATTTTTACAACCATCAAACATAAGAGTATCCAAAAATGACGGAAAAAATTTCATAGTAGTTTTTGCTGTTCTTACTTGTGGTGGAGGCATTGTTGCAAAAATTATGCCTCATATACCTGTAGCTTTGATCTTCTGTCAAAGTAACGAATCTTGTGCCGTCATGAGTTTGCGTAAGATTTTCCTCTTTCAAGTAAAATCCCGAATATTTTGAAATGCTTGAAAGCCAAGTAGCACCAAGGAGCTTCTAATGGGAGGAGCAAGCCCAAGCACTCTCTGGGCGAGTAAACACATGGCTTTGTCAGGTGATCGAAGCTGGCGTTTGGAGTCCTTAAAGTGGCTGAAGTGGCAGTGGTCAGCACATATAATTAAGGAAGATACAGACAGACAGACAGTTCTTCAATATTTTTTGCAAAGGCAATCGTATCTGAAGATTTATATCCCAGTACTCATCCTGTTACTTTCATCATCAGATGGTATACAAGATACAAGTTTCCTTTACATACTTCCATCCGCTCAGAATTTCGTCGACGGTTAATAGCTATAAAAATTTGAGCTCAGGACTCTTTCTTATATAGGCTGCGTGAGTTCTTATATAGGCTGCGTGAGGTAATGCCAATGCCGCTCTCCGATTGGATAAGCCACTCAGCCAGTTTAAAGGAAAAGTTTACTCGCAACGCTCCCGTAGGATAAGTAGAGAGGGTGCGCTCCTCTCTATTAGAACCTCCTTGAGTAGCACCAATTTAATTGCACCTGACAGCTAGCTGTGAGCCAGCCACTCAGCCAGGTTGGCCGCCGAGCTTCGAGTATTAGGGGTTGGGTTTAGCAGGCAAGATTCCAGTAAGATTGGGCTTTCAGGTAAGGTGAATTCTGTGTTTGGTGACAGTGAGGTTGTCCGCAGATGCTTTTATGCTTTTTTGTTACCTGTGTTGGAGTATTACTCACCGGTCTAGGCTTCAGCTGCTGACAGTCATTTGCGTCTGTTGGACCGACTTGTTAGTTCAGACAGTAGGCTGTGCGATACTAACGATTTGGTGAACCTGTCCCATAGGAGAAGGATTGCCGAACTCTCTATGTTTTATAAGGTGTACAACAATGAGAGGCATTGGTTGTGCTCGTCTGTCCCTGCACTCAAGGGGTTTAGGAGAGAAACACGTGCTGCGGTCGGTGCGCACACTTTCACGTTGGAGGAGGTTAGATGTCGAACTAATCAGTTCGGCCGGGGCTTCGTGCCCTGGTCTGTTGGGGTTTGGAATTCTTTGCCGGCATCGGCTTTCGGTAGTGTTGGCCTGCAGGCGTTTAAGACAGCTGTTAATGGCTCTTTGTCGGGTTTCCTTTAGCAGCATTTCGGGCTTCCCTGTGTTGCAATGGGCTTCATTTGGGTCGTGCTACCTTCCCGTGGTGGCCGGTGCTTGAAGTTTTAATAATAGTATCAGCCTACTAAGACTCTTCATTTGGGGGTCACAGCCATTTCCAAAGAAAGCAGCTTGCACCGAAGAGAACTAAGATTTGTTTCAGTTTTCCTTCTTTCAAATTAGGGAACCATAACCAAAATAATATTATAGATAGATTATATTCTACAGTTACTCGTTCACCTGTCTGCAAGCCTAAAGGTAAAGGTAAAGTCAACTTTGACTGTACCCTCCCGTGGGAAACCCACATGCACAGGTTCGTGCTGCAGATATAGGCCAACTGGCACCAGAGGAGTTAGTAGAGCCGCAGCCGACACGGGTCGCTAGGAACTATGACGCCGAAACAGAAGGTTCAACGACCCGAGTATCCCCCCCCCCACCTTCCCATCCCTGGTCAGGCAGGTGCCCCCACCCAGCTTCCGCATACCAAACAATTGCCGACTCAGCGCGCCGGACGCGACAAAGATCCCGTGACAGGCTTGTCGCTTGAACTCGGCACCTCGAGCACAGGAGTCAGGCACGCATGACATGCTGCTGTTGCGGGTATGCCAAACTAAAGGATAACAATAAGAGCAAGAGGCCGGCGGCACTTCCAGCGCTTGCTCAACAATACTCAAGTACAGTACGAGACACACATCTGCTCATAAGTGTACACCTGGTGCTCTTTATTTACGAATTCGCTCTTGTGAAACTAGACAATTGTGTCTAATAATTTGTCTTACGATAGAAAATTTGGTCCTTTTTGAAAAGCGAGTTTTGCTTGGAAGGCCATGTCACAATGCAGTATCATTTTTCGTTTTATTTTTTATTTTACTTTGCTCACAGAGTTTTTTTACAGGCTATTGCAATATAGCTACCAATCTGTATTGATTCTGCTTCGCTTTACTTCGCTATTAACTGCAGGAACGTACCAGGTTTACTACTTAGGGATACTAATTATGTCACGGTGGGTGATGGACCATAATATTTTGCCATCACGTAGAGAGATCCGTCGTATACACATTCATCTTATACGAACTTTTTGGGACCTTGACCCTCTCACAGAACGAGAACCAGGTATATTCCTTTTAAAGCTGTACTGGTGAAACTTCTTGCTAGTCCACAAGCATATCACATCGGCTGCGATACAACACACACACTGTATACCACGTATGTCACATGATTCACCGTCCTAGTGCTAAGCCTGTCATCCATACTCAGCTGACCCACAGATTGGTCTTGTAATAGCCTAGAATATACCAATCTATCAGCACTGTAGTGTACTGCACTCAGCCTGCCTGTGTCTGTATTATAAGGTGTACAACGAGAGTCATTAGTTGTATTCTTCTGTCCCTGCACTCAAAGTCTTTGGGAGAAACACACGAGCCGCGGCTTATGCCCACCTCTTTGCATAGAAGACTGCTGGAAGCTAAACCTAACAGCTCACGGTGTTTTCTACCCTGGTCTTGTTTGACGTGGAGTTTTTTGCTGGCATTCGTGTTCGCCCGTGTGGATCTGCAGGCGCTTAACTCAGCACATAATGATTTTTCGATGAATTTTTCTTAGCAGCACTTTGAGCTTCCTTGTGATGCATAAACTTTATTTGAGTTTCATTACTTCTCCGGAGAGATCCGGGCGTGTAGTTTTAGTGGCAACTAGAGCATTCAGAGAGCGTCAACCACCGCCAAGCAAGGCAATGTTAACGAAAAAATTAAATTGGTCCTGAAATATTTCCATTTTAACATCACAGAAGTTTAATTGTTTGTGCCTATTGACAATAATAACAGTTCCTGTAATTCTCTTAAAGATTCGTAAATAACTTCTTCAATTATGCTCTGGTGCTCTGAAAAACACTAAGCCAAACATATAAGCCAAGCACACAAAGGGACAAACCGATCATACGAAAAATTTAATAATTGTGCCTTTTAACATTTCTAAAAAAAATTCTTGCAAATTTCACGAACATCCGTTCGTAACTTTTTGAGTTATGTTACTGACAAAGATAAAAACAAACAACAACAAACAACCGCACAAACAGACAGACAGGTAGAGAAACAAACAACAACTTCGACAGAAACACAACCTCTTTGGTGGAGGTGTAATAATCATCATGTTTTCTTCTGTGTTCATGATACTGTGTACTTGTATTCTTCCTACTTTTCACTTAACTTTAGTTTGTCTATTCAAGATCAATTCTTCTTACACGAGTATGCTGTTGTTCAGTTGCTTTTTCTCTATGATGACACATGTGACTGAATGCATAATTTTTTAGTAATTTTTTCTTGTCATTACTTCTTATTAATATACTTATAAAACTCTGACAATTTTACTTTCTTGCTTACTTGTCACCGAACCCACAGTTTTCGCTATTGTCAATAAGGAATAAATTGAGAGAAGCTCGGAGATTTCAAATTTATGAGACTCCAGTTTATGTTTCATTCATCACTAATATGAAAAAACTCTCCAACCTGGATACCCCTCGACAGAAAATTACAGAGAAATGTTCGCCTCTCTATATTTTGTACTTAAAGAAAACTTGAGATAACCTACTAAAAGTCCACGAATTGAGCAGAAGACAATAGAATATTGAGGACAGGTTTTATGGTGACCCAACGGGTCACGGACAGTCTAGTCGTTAATAGATTTGTGTTGTAGTCTGTAACTTAATTAGAGAGAGGCTAAGATAAAGCCTATGGCCACTATTTCATTTGTGTTATATAGTGCTTTTGCGATTCTTGCACTGAATAATGCAAGCCGGTGTGTGAGAAAGTGGCTTCTATACGGTACGTTGTATGAGATATTGCAGCTGATTTCGTCTATAGATTGTTTTGCTCGTGGCAACTCAGAGCAAACTTCCGTTTCAGGTATATCTTGTATATCGCATACAGTGTCCGCTGTATATACAGTATACTGTGTACGTCACGCAGCATGCGATATACGGTTACAACTTACGGTGCACAACATAAAGTATACAGTAAGCAGCATACGGTACGTAGCATGCTGTATACCGTATGCAACGTGCGGTACACAGCATACAGAATAGTGTATCCAATATACGGTGAGCAATGTAAGGTATATGGCACGCAGCATGCGGTATACGATAAGCAATATGAGGTACACGGTATAAGGATGTAGCAACAAAATCTCTACATATGATGCACAAGTTATTGCCGTACCTCAATGCTCATATCTTTAAGGATATCTTGCGCCACAGAATAACACAGTAAAATAGAGAAGAGCTCAGCCAAAACGGCTGCCTTCTGCCCGGAGCTTTAGAGACGAGCTTCAACTTCCCAACTATAGATCGCTTGCAGCTGTTAAAAGCAACCCGACTGCACCTGAGGCGGCGGGAATCTCCGGTTAACGGACCAGGACTGAGTGTTTGGATGAATAGTCAATTATTACTAACGCCTGAACACGGTGTAACGAAAAGAAGTCAAGGTACTTATCGGAGGTGTGTTGTAATCGCAATTCAGTTGAGCTACCGCAACCTGAAACTGGTTACTGCAGCACGGATTGCGGTTACCTAAAGCGGTAGGTGATTGTGACACGGGTCGGTTGAGACGAGCGCCATCTGGTAACGAGTCTTCAAGGTCAGCCAGTAGTAGTAATAAACTTCTATATTTCCACAAAGCTAATTGAACTATTTCTGCTATTAAAACCTCACTCTGTAATGTTAAAATAATGAGTTTGGCTCGGCTGTGTGCATTAAATATTTTATTTTTGTTAGTGCCAGCTTACGTTGCATCACACCTTCTTTATTTATTCAAATAAGAGTGGGTACATTACGAAGCAACAGAATGGGAAATACAGTGTTCAGCATTCTCACAGTTTGCGTTTCCTTTCATTCTATAACGCACTTGCAATGATACAGCAGTGGCAAGCAATACAACAATAATTTTTTTCTTTGTCATATAAACAATATTACAATATTGCTGTTAATTACCTCCGCCAAGCAGGTTAAGTTTTCGTCGAGTCTGACTGTTTGTGCGTAAGTCTGTCACCAACATAACTCAAAAGTTATGGACGGATCTTCAATCTCTGTATTTGAACTAACGTTTGTTAGTAAAATAAAGCAAAATGTTTTGAAAAGATCTTTATCAAATTTACGGGAGTAGTTAGAAATGTTAAAAGACATAAATGATCAAATTTTTGTAATGATCGGTTCATTATCACCCGCGAACGAAGTGAGAGAGGTGATATTGTTTTCGTTGAAGATTTAAGTATATATATTTTTTGTACCCATATTTCTCTGTCCACCCAACCCAAAAACAGGTAGAAGGAATTGAGCAATCTTTATAATTTTTATAGGGAGTTTGGTGAGTTGACCTAGATGTGACCCATACCAAAAACTAGGCCTTGCTGGCCATAAAAAATGACGGCGTTGAATTTTCTCCATCGCCACGAATTTGCAGATAGTCGAGGTGTTTTATTTTCCTATTTTATTATTATAGGGTATAGTTTAAGCGCGCCTACTTCCACAACAACGGCAATCTAACAGAGGGAGAAGCACAGGACATAATTATGACGATAAAAACGGGGAACCCATGCACGAAGGTGATCCCACACTGGATGTGAACCATCCCAAAAACACTAGGATTAACTGGCCATCAAAAAATACGTCGATGAAATTTGCTCCCTGAGCGAGTGATGGTCTTACCCTACGATGTGTACTAGTTCGTTCGGGTATTTGACTGATATATATCAAAAAGCTTGTCATAATATAACTCATCTACTTAAGAACGGATCTTTAAGAAAATTGCAGAACCTTTTAGTACCGTCAAAAAGCACAAATGACCAGATCTTGGTGCTGATAAAGATTAAATCAGAGTTTTAGAACCAATTTGAAACTTTCGTTTTGCTTTGTTTGCGGGAGAAGTGCGGGCTTTGTGCTCTCGGAGCGCTCTCGTTAATACACCTTATGTGGCGAGTTTAAAAAACTATTGGCGTGATGAAATGCCCCGCAAATGCATTTGCAGGTTAAAAAAAAGCTGCACTGCGGATGCAAATAGAGGAGATCATAACAAGGTTTAATGCGAATTATGATGATGAAAAACAAATCATGTCAAGAAATTCCGAGGAATATGTGGGATCACAAGTCCGGTGCATATAAGCTCAAAGTAAAGTTTTTTGGAAGGTAGTGTCATGAGTTACGCAGGTGTATGCAGGTGTGTGCGCCGCTTCCGCTCTCCTTTGTTTCAATTGCATCGACCTGCGACTGGAATTGTAGCAGGAATTGGAACATTGACCAAAGTGGGTGAATCGAACGCACCTTAGGGCTTCGTTTGGTCTAATGACGCCATGCCAAAGTATGTATATAATAGAATCCTGTGTGTGGTGACCTCACAGGACCAACGGAGTGTTGTGTTGAATTAATGGATTTAGTTTATTATTTATTATACTATAATAAGGGATTTGGGCTCTCGGCACCGACTCATTCTCCTGTTCTTCACACTACCAGATTTTTAAATTTTAAAATCAAAGCAAAGAGAAAACCCCGATAGGTGTACTCTTTGTATGTGAGATAATGAAGTCTTATAATTATTGGTGTACGTTCAAATATTTTTAATTTTAATGTGTACGTTTAATTCATTAATATTTTGTTGATGAGTCATTGACTTATGACATCTATTCACTAATCCCACAGAGCATTGGTACGCAACCGAAGGTCTGTAACGGCTTAAAAAGGGTCCGCAAAATTTCCGCTCTAATTCTCAACGAACTAAACTCACTAAGGGTATGTATAATATTTTGGACTTACCCGAGTCTTTAATCCGAAGAGGTGGTCATTTCTTTTACAATATCATTCCTATTCAAAATATATAATGCCATTCTTTAAACCAAAACGCGTGTTGTGTGTACTTCTCTATCCTGGCCGATGTGATGGTCCACGACATTTTTCCTTTTCCGGTAATAGGTCATGGCATGGGACAGATTTGTAACTACTGCCATAGAGACTCTTCTTTAATACTGTCGGCGACAGACGGCCTGAGCAAATTTTCGTGGGCAATATAATTTCGATAATTGTAGTCATCGTAAGGCAATCGTAGGATTTTCATCACCTCTAAATACGTGCGTTAATAGCACCGAAACAGTGACGTCACCAAGGGAGGCCAGTAGTGACGTCACCAAGAGAGGCCAGCAGTGCGTCACCAAGGGAGGCCAATAGTGACGTCACCAAGGGAGGCCAGTAGTGACGTCACCAAGAGAGGCCAGTAGTGACGTCACCAAGGGAGCCCAGTAGTGACGTCACCAAGAGAGGCCAGCAGTGCGTCACCAAGGGTGGCCAGCAGTGACGTCACCAAGGGAGGCCAGTAGTGACGTCACCAAGGGAGGCCAGTAGTGACGTCACCAAGGGAGGCCAGTAGTGACGTAACCAAGGGAGGCCTGCAGTGACGTCACCAAGGGAGGCCAGCAGTGACGTCACCAAGGGTGGCCAGCAGTGACGTCACCAAGGGAAGCCAGTAGTGACGTCACCAAGGGAGGCCAGTAGTGACGTCACCAAGGGAGGCCAGTAGTGACGTAACCAAGGGAGGCCAGTAGTGACGTCACCAAGGGTGGCCAGCAGTGACGTCACCAAGGGTGGCCAGCAGACAGCAGTGCGTCACCAAGAGAGGCCAGCAGTGACGTCACCAAGGGTGGCCAGTAGTGACGTCACCAAGAGAGGCCTGCAGTGACGTCACCAAGGGAGGCCAGCAGTGACGTCACCAAGGGTGGCCAGCAGTGACGTCACCAAGGGTGGCCAGCAGTGACGTCACCAAGAGAGGCCAGCAGTGACGTCACCAAGAGAGGCCAGCAGTGACGTCACCAAGAGAGGCCAGCAGTGACGTCACCAAGAGAGGCCAGCCGTGACGTCACCAAGAGAGGCCAGCAGTGACGTCACCAAGAGAGGCCAGCAGTGACGTCACCAAGAGAGGCCAGCAGTGACGTCACCAAGAGAGGCC
>LQNS02276927.1:6842501-6854882 GCA_001587735.2 Parhyale hawaiensis | reverse complement strand
GAATAAGGGGACTGAAATACTTTAGAAATACTACAGGATGATTATAGAACACAAATCGAAAAAATTTAAGTAAGGAATAGTTGTAAGCATCCTGAAATTGCAACATTTGTAAAGACAAGTACATTTCACTGCATCTCATTAGAGACACATTGTTTTCGTTGCGTCTTACACGTAGTAACTATCCCAAGGCTATTAAGCTTATCAGCCTATACATGAACTAAAGGCTGGTTCATACGGTAGTCAAATGAATGATTTGCGAGTCTTGGCAAGCAAACGAGCGTAAAACCATCGACAAGCTCCCCACTTCCAGGGAATTTTGAGCTTGGGACTCGCCGTTATATTGCGCGGGACTGGCCAGTCCGCTGCACGTAATTTTGTAAACAAACAGGCGGCTGCTTCGTAGTCATTGCAGTCGTAGTTGCGACAGCTTATTATTCTAAAGTTCTAAAGTATTCTTCAGTAAAGTTCTAGTTGATAGTAGTTGTATGGGAATGAGCATCATCATATGTTGTTGTTCAACCGTAACCATGGCAACGACGGGTTTCTAGACGAATCTCGAGGGCATTTGACTATTTGAACAGGATATTACAATTTTTCGAGGAATTTCCTGTACGAACTCGCTAGATTTTTCAGCGTTTGACTATCGTATGAACTTTTTTTAAGGCAAAGCAACGCATTCTGTAAAAACATTGCAGCCGATCTATATACTGGGCTTACTGTAGCTCAGTGGTTATTATACTGCCGAGACGTCAGTAACTACTTAAGTAGAAACGTACGTATTAGAGATACCTGCCTGGCACAAACGCCGTGTAACATTTAAAGTTCCAGCTTACATTCTCCACCCAATCTTTTCGTGCAAACTACTGGACTGCTGTCGACCATTCGAGAGCTAAGAAAAAATGTATCATTCCTCTCCACTGTCATTGCTGAAAAAAGTGGCATGAGCTTTAATAATGTGGCGTGACGCTGTTGCGATACAAGTTGAAGTGATACAATAATTATTGTTCGTGTAGACACGCACCTTTCGTTGTAAAAGTATAGTGCATAATATATATATTTCCTTTTTAAGAGGCGCCGTGGGACTGATTTTAAAGCAAAGTATTCGTTCCAACACTGCTAATAAACTGGATCTAATATTATATTATATTTGATCAGGTGAAAATATTCACTGAAAATGTTGCTGTCCAATTCTGGCACGCCTAGCCTCGCACCAACGGAAATAGTCACCACTTTCATGCTGCAAGAACACGTCGAGCCAGGCATTTCCTGTCGTTACACGGGAAGACGGCTGGTTTTGAAACAACACGTTACTAAGTGGAACTGGCCAAGTTATAAGCTAGAGCTTCGCTTATCTTTACACTTCTCAACAAATTGGAAATGGTGACAATTTTCTTCACCAGACGGAGCATGAGACGAGATATTTCTTTGTACCTATCTTCCGGGAAGTTCAATATTTAGGAGCAATGACTACGAGGTACCTCTGGTTAGTTACAAAGGTACAACTGACTGGGGCATTTGCATCGAGATAAGACAACCTAACTGTAGCTTTAACTCGTCGAAACTTCAATGATGAACTTTACTTTCACTGCGTTGGATTGAGTTTCATGTGTTATGGTCAAGTCATTACGCTGAAGACGAATGCTAAGTTCTGCTTTCGGATTAAGTTATTAACAACGTTATATTCACTCATGAGTTGAAAAAAATATTTTTATTCAAAAATTCATTTACGGGTGTTACAAAGTTTGAAGTCATTACGCTCAACAAGTCTGGCAGTTACATGATTTTACCGCCATAATTACCTTGCGCTTGACCTGAATTGAAAGAGTGGTCACGAGTCATTGGCTGCTTATCGTGTGGCTGGGTCCTGCATCTCTCACTGTCAAATGGGCGTCATTTGCTACCGTATAATTATACTGATATAGATTTTTTCTATTTCAGAGCCTGTTTTTCTTTCAATGCGGCATTAATCAGGTAGGCCTATGCTTGTAGCAACGACGCACTTGAGTGTTTACAAACTGAGAGTCACGGTGTATTCCAACGTGCAACACGAGGATGGAGTGTTGCTGTCAGACACAGAAGGCGCGAGTTCGAGCCCGCTCATCAGGCAGACGAGTTCTTGAGACACTTGGCTTGCTGAGTCAGCAGTTGGGGTCCACACGCTGTAGTGGGGCTGCTGACCCCAACCAGAAATGGGAGTGGTCGAGAGGTCGCAAGTTGCCGCACAAGAGCCTGCCGTGTCTAGCACCTTAGCTCTTGAGAATCCTGATCGACTGCAGCCGTGCACTCCTCTAGGACCAGTTCCAACGTAAGAGGTTGGCACAGTGTTGGAAGGTCGGGTGAATGTTGGAACCTTGTCAACAGTAACTGGACCAATGTTTTACCATTATGCATCAAGATTGCGAAGCAAAATTCGGCAGAGCAAAGTTAAGCCAACAATGAGTCACACACGCGCTACGCTTATTGAAAATGCGCAACAAATCGTTCCGACAGCATATGTAGTTTAAGTAATATTTTACTTCATGTATCAAAAAATTTAAGAATTACTGTTGCAAGGCAAAATGTACCTCAGTGAACATAATTGGAAAGGAATAGTGGGCCAAAATAATTTCCAGCAAGCATCCGACATTTACCGTTTCTCTTATCTAGGATCGACGACGCGTTGAAATTCATTATGAATAAACATTCATGTATCAAAGAAGACTGCGTGTGATATAAACACATTTGATTGTCACCCTCTAATGAAACTCACAAAACTTACACGGAAGTTTGTGCGCTATCGTTAACTTCGTACATTTATGTTCAAGTGAAAGTTGATTGTGTTATTGATATTAAAAATAATGCTCGATATTGAATCAGTATTAGCTTTAGTCGATGAAGATTCCATTGCCATATAGGAATGTTACTAAGCTGTTTCGTTGGTCGAACATTCATTGACAATGTTCGTCCTACATTAAGAAAACCACATTGGATCGCCCTTTCTAAAAATGAGCTGTGGACCAACGTTGAGAGACTACGTTGATCCGACGTAGAGCCAAGGTTGATTGCTACGTAGGTTGACCTATATCTGCTGTACGAACCAGGGTTTGCGCTTTTGTAATTGGGGTGTTCGGTGAAACTGACTTCACCTGTTCAGTTGTAAATTCAATATTTACAGACGCAAATCGTCATTCGTGCAGTTTGTAAATTTGAACTCTATTTGAATTTACAATGACAGAATGCCGTAGACATAACTAGAAAGAAACAATACTAGCAGTCACCGATGGCTAACCCGAATATATTTTTACTTCATTTACCTTACTTACAATATAACCTTGCAATTCTGACTCTGCAGTATGGCTTGTGCAATAAAAATTTCCCTTGCAATACACCCACCTAGCTAATAATAAAAAATTTCCTTCGATGAAACTACAGTAATAACAAAAAATAAATTTCACAGAAAAAAGTGGGCAATACGTTGTGCAACTAAGAAAAAAAAGTAAGAAGTTGACGTCGGAAACTCGATACGACACCACGACACCAGTGCTCGTAACTGAAGATCCAAATTAATTACGCAATGAGGTTCGCTTTTCTCAGTGCTACTGCCCCAATCAACGGCACCCGTTAGTATGCTAAACAGGTCCAATATTTCCGTGTTGACCAGATTACACTCCAGGCCGGGGGATCGCTCCTTTCCTTCGCCTGATCACCTCTAGTGGAACTTTACTTCTCTCCCTGATCACATCTCTCTCAGTTGCGGTATCAGATTCTCTTGCATGAATTTCACCCTGGTCGTTGGTGTCTGTGTTCTCAGAAACTTTATTCGTATCCTGCCTGGCAGTGTCAAACGACTTGCCGCTTCTTTCGATAAACTTTCCTTGCACGGTTCCGTGAGGTCGGTTTGGTCTCAGGAGAGTCTTTGACATAGTTTTCTTTCGACGAAAAATTTTCGGATCCAAATCCGCGCCTGTTAAATACTCCGCTGGAAAGGAACGAGGCGACTTCCGCTGCCTCGTGCGCTCGTACAGCTTCTCTCTTTCATACTGTCTGTTCTGCTTATATACTCGTGGGGACTCGTTCCAAGAGCTGTCGGAGGAACTTTTAATCGCAATCCTACGTTCAGGACGATTTGCTCGTTTACTTGCATCCACGTTAGACTTACTTTGGATGATTCTCGTAGTCGTTTCACTAACATTTGTCAAATTCGTAGACGAATTACTCGTAGAAACTTCATTGTCGCTCACTTCCTTCGATTTAATGTCCTGAGGAGTGGGTTTTTCAGGAGCAGATTCATTCCCAGTGCCTTCTGAACTCTCGATTACTTTGCTCGGACCCTCTGCACTAGTAAGCCGTTGACTCATATTTGTCAGAATTGGAGACTCATCGCCACTTGTGAAAGTCGAATTCCTAGTCTGTTCATCGCTCGTGTTTCCATGAACATTTTTCTGTGTCGTTACATCGGAATATTCCGTTGCATGATGAACATTTTTCTGTGTCGTTACATCGGAATATTCCGTTGCATGATGAACATTTTTCTGTGTCGTTACATCGGAATATTCCGTTGCATGATGAGCATTTTTCTGTGTCGTTACATCGGAATACTCCGTTGTATGATGAGCATTTTTTTGAGTCGTGGTCTGGGAATTTTCTGCCGGATCTTGAACACTCTTCTGGGTGGTTGCTTCAGAATTTTCCACCGAATCGGTAACAGTGGACACTTCGTCGGTAGTTTCTTCCGCAAACGTCGACGACGATCCAATACCTTCCGTCGTTGTCTCGACGGCGTCGGTGTGATAGGTTGAAACGTTGCTCATGTCGGTGCTCTCTGTCCCAGCGGACCAGTCCTCGGTGACCGTTGTGAAGTCACCAGCACCTGGTAGAAGAGACAAGCGTAATAGAATTAAGTTGATATAGAAGTTAACTAGATCCCAACTCCTAATTCACTTGTTAACTACCAACATGGTCATTAGACTCGAATAATCATTGATTTAAATAATGGTAATAAACAGTGCAGTGTTTGTCTGTGGAAAGAACGTTATATTCATTGTAGTAATGGGACGAATAATGCACATCCGCGGAGCACCTGCACCTTTTTCGATATCCGCATCTGCATCCACGGATGCTAAGATGGTAAAATCCACAATCGCCTCCGCGGATGTCAGAACGGTAAAACCTCTAAAGATGCGTAGCAAAGGAGGTGCGGATGTGCAGGTTTATCACTGTACATTAAACTCCTCCATAGTGTTAAAAACTGCAAATTTTCATTTGGATTGAAATGTGTGCAAGCGCTGTCCCTGTCAATGAGGCACCTTCTAAGTTTTCTTCCCAAGTGTTGTACAAACTGCCGTCGTGAAAGGGGGTGTGTGTGTTTGTGGTGGGGCGAATATTCGCATCCGCGGAACATCCGCACCTCTTTTGAACATCTGCATCAGCGGATGTCGAGATGGCAACATACGCAATTGTATCCGTATCAGCGGATTTCAGAACGCTTAAAGATCCGCATTCTCGGATGTCCAGTAAATGATATCAAACCCATCACTTCGTTATAAAGTAAGTGAATGCCAATATAAGTAATAGTGCTCAAAGTATGTAATGTAACTATGAAGAAGACCTGTACATTTATTGAACAAGAGATTATTGTTTGATGTTCATGAACATCTACACTGTGGTTCAAGTTCGCCGTGAGACTTTTACGTCATCCTTAAGGCGCATAGAGGGACTGATTGAATCGAACTACTATATAAATATTTAACGGTAGCAACAGATGGATAGACAAGCTCTACAATGATAAAAATTATACTAAAGGAAGTAATGGTAATAGAACTATTAATTGCTAATACCAACACTGGGACTAGCACCCTCCGAAACTTATTATATTATTATGGTAACGCAAGCATTGAAAGCAGCATCCGCTGCAGCTTCGGATCCCAATTTTGTCTGTTCGTAATGATCCCGTGTCTGCTTCGTCCTTTCACCTCAAGATTTTGTGCAATATCTTCTACAGTCTAAAGTTGGAATCACACACTGCATGCAGTTGTAAACTCAACATATGAGCGGACTTTCTGCTCATACCTATATCCGGATATCCATTGAAAGTGGAATACAGGGTGGCCCGAGTAAAATTTCAAGTTCAACAACGTGTGAGCTGAACATCCGCTCAATAGGTTGAGGGCGTGAATGCCCAATGTGCCCTCCGCATAGCATGATATATTAGCGCTAATTGCAGCTCACGGAAAACTCCCTACAACGGTCAATTATTTTCATCATCAAGGAGATAATCTGAACTAATGTCTGACTGGATTTACTTTGTGAATGGAAAGTATAAACCTAATGTTACAGAGATTTCTCTTTGTCTCCCTATCCGCCGAAGCACAAGTTACTTACGGGTTCATCCCAATAGCTGAGATGTTGCTTTTGAAACCCATGACCATTCATATACCTAATGGCAGCGGTTCAAAGGGAACCAAAACTTACGGTTCCTCCCTTGTCTGGGATTGGGCCTTTAGTCCATCTGTTATCGAATATTTAATGTAATGGTAATGAAGTACCATCCTTCATTATCTGAGTCAATAAGCACATACTGACAAGGTCTTGTAGTGCTGTGCTGGGCGATCATGCCAGGACGGGCGTCACCCGTCGGTGTTCGAAAAACTGTGCTCGTTTACGAACATTAATTTTTTCAATAAATATGGCATTAAGTTCTAAGTAAATATAGCATTGAGTTCTAAGTAAATATAGCATTGAGTTCTAAGTAAATATAGCATTGAATTCTATGTAAATATAGCATTGAATTCTAAGTAAATATAGCATTGAATTCTATGTAAATATAGCATTGAATTCTAAGTAAATATAGCATTGAATTTGCACCTATCACACGAGCAAAGCCTGAACTAAGACCTTTGGAAAACAGCAACAAATTATAACTTTACATTGAGTAACGCAGCACCTAAGGATAAATTATTCCAGCCACCGAGACCCATACTTATATATATATATAAACAAATGTTGCAATTAAATAAATTGTACTGAAGACGCTAACCCGACGGGGTAGCAAAAGAAGGATTTGATTCTTAAAAGCTGAGCGCTTCTTCTTTCTCTGAAAATTCTAACTGCGTTATGTACAACCGGTCCACTTATATGCCAATGTTTTTACATTTCTCAAAGTTAAAATGTAGTGAAATTATCAGAAAGTTAGCTCACAGGATAGTCAACAGTTTAGGTAGCTAATGGGAATGTGTGGAATATTCTTGACCAATTTTTAAAGCTCTACAGTCACACCAAGCAATTATTGTCTGCTAATGTGAAAGGGGTGCATATGGGGTTGAAATTCCTTACTAGCTTTTTTGGTGCGTTACAAATACACAATGTATTTCTGATGTGAATTTATGCTCTCAATGCTTTTAAAACATAACATAGCATCAAGTTTTAATCATTTAGCTGCACAGTTTGCTTGATTCATTTTGATTGATTTCCATAATGTGCCTATAAGTGCACAGTACAAAAAAAACTAATATAAGGTCAAAAAATTGCTGCAAATATTTTTACGGTATGTATATCAATGAACTACGTATGTATTATATATTGGTGCACTGTATTTTGAAAAGCAAACAGCATGCTGCAAAACACTTATGACCCAGCAACAGCTTCTAATTCTCCATATATTTTTGATCTCAGGATGCTTTGAATTGAAGTTGAATAGCTTTTATTAATAACTTAATTGATCTGGCCCTCTCTCTTGCCAAAATGTACCACTGGTTTACAGGACATACATCTATACTGTTGCCAAGCAGGGGCCAAACAATGAGCCGCAATGCAGCGGAATTTATACTGACACATGTCACTACTTTCTGTATCTAATTTAACCCTAGTGATAAGTGCCTTCTCTATGTGTGTTCTTAACAAAGTTGATTGTTTGACTGACTTATATCATATTCCCATGATATGAGACGCCACTGCCCAGTGGTCAGTGTGCACCTGGGACATGTAGCGAGATTTAGTACTCAGGAGTGCGTTGCAACTTTGAAGGCACGCTCATGTCAGTGGTAAGGTTATGAATTTCATTGAAATCTTGTAGGTTGTTGAAATTCTCTTCATTTTACAAATTCCTTCTCTCGGAAACACAGATTAAATGCATTTCCTTCCTCCCGAAAACGGCACATGCGGCCTCCTCTCACCTCCCCTTTTCCGGCGCCCCTGGATTGAGGCCAAAACTCATAGCTGTAGCGAGACCACTCGTACAGATGCACCCACTAGGGGACGCAACATCACCCAGGCCGACAGATACGGAAACACAGACACACACGCTGTTCCCGATACAGCCACGGTGAAGTTTACTCGCGGGTGATAAAAAAGTCACGTCTAACGCTACTTGAACAAACCATAATAATATTCCACGCACTATGCACGTACCTTCAGTACTCATTGCAGAATGCTCTTCATAGTCGCCCGTTTGATTTTTGCTGTTATTAGGCGTGACTAGCAGTCCTAGCACTAGTAGTGTCGTTAGTACCCACATGGTTTTTCCACCGCTTGTGCACCTGGAACAGTGACTGTTGTTAGAATGACCAACGCACCTACGGTACATCACTGAGAAAATTAATGCATGCAGTGACTGTTACTATCAGCCTGGGAGCGTACAGTGCACGCTAAGGCGTGCTGGTTGGGCGACAGCGGCAGGTCTTACGTACTTTCCTCAGTATAGGAGCTGATCGTGACTAAAGTTAATATCATTAATGTGAGTATTTTTATAATTTTTCGTGAACTCTGTTCTGTCTTACTCAAGCTCTTCAAGTTTCCCTACATTGATAACTTAATGATGAATTCTTCATGATAAGTTTTCGTTATATGACTTTACATGATTATTAACTAAAGATGCCTAAATTTTTTGCTTGATATTATTATCATGTTCTTTAACTCTTTCTGAAACTTACGCGTTTCTCCAATGTCGACCGCATCACATTCTTTACAATTAATTTAACACACAACATTATTTCTTTCTTGTAGCGGACATTCATCTTTGCTGTTATTCAAAAATTTGTGTAATATATTAGTTGGTTAGTAGCCACTCGCTTTAGTATTGAATTTGTTTTCTCTGCGGCACCTTTGATGTAGTGTACGGATATGTACTTCGGTTTTTGTGCATTTTCTTCAGAAGACGTTCGCTTTTTCTTGAAGCTTGATTTGATGAAATATTTAGGGTACCCGTTCTGTTACAAGATGTTTCTGACCTTCTGTTTCTCAGTTGTTATATTTCCTGGTGAACAATACTTTTTCACTTCGGTCCATTAATGATTTTACAACAGCTCGTTTAGTACTCGCGGGATGGTAACTTTAGAATTTCAAATAGTTGTTAGAATTTGTAGGCTTCCTGTAGATATCAACGTTCACTCTGCCATTTATCTCGTGTGTTATTAAAAGGTCAAGGAATGGTAGTTGACCGTTGCTCTCTGTTTTTGCTGTAAATTGGATAAATTAGTTGATACCATTAATGTAATTTTAAAAAATCTTCAACCTGCTGGTAAGGTAGAATGGTTATGATATCGTCAAGATAGCGTTTCCACACTACGGGAGGGCATAGAGGATTTGCAAAAATCTCATCTTCAATATGTGACATCGTTAATTCGACAAGAACAACAGATATGGGGGAACCCATTGGAGTACCGTGTTATTGTTTGTATACAGTTTCTTCCCATTTAAACACGTTTGCATCCGTGCAGATTTTCAGTAGATCCATAATATCTTGTGACGTTAGTTACGTTTGTTATTGAATTAGGTCTTGATGTTAGTTAATTTTTCTCTCTACACATTGTAAGGCCAGATCTATTGGTATTGATGTAAACAGAGATTTAACGTCGAAAGAGACCAAGATGTGATTCTCCTGAAAGTTGATGCATTCTTAGGTTAGTTTAACGTCCATATAGTGTTCTTTAATTTTTACAGTGCTCTTTTTGTGATTGTAGTCAAGATTTTCGAGAGAAATTTTGACGTTTCGTAGGTAGGCGAGTTGATAAATAAACGAGACAATAGGCCTGATTGGATTTCTTTCGTTTCGAATTTTGATCATGGCATAGAACGTTGGAGTTATAGCAGTAGAGCAGTATAGTTTTAGATATTGTTCTCTCTTCAAGATCTTTCTCATTTCCAATTTCTTCAACAAGTTATTCAGCTTCCCTTGCGTATTCTTCGTTCTGTTGACTTTTAACTTTTGATATATATGTTCATCATTAAGATGTTCTTCGATTTTTCAATTATAATCAGTACCCTAGATATTTCATCAAATCAAGCTTCAAGAAAAAGCGAACGTCTTCTCAAGAATATGCATAAAAAACGAAGTACATATCCGTACACTACATCAAAGGTGCTGCAGAGAAAACAAATTCAATACTAAAACGAGTGGCTAGTAAACCAACTAATATATTACACAAATTTTTGAATAACAGCAAAGATAAAAGTCTGTTACAAGAATGAAATAATGTTGTGTATTAAATTAATTATAACAAATGTGATGCGGTATACATTGGAGAAACGCGTAAGTAAGTTTTAGAAAGAGCTAAAGAACATGATAATAATATCAAATAAAACATTTAGGCATCTTTAGTTAATAATCATGTAAAGTCATATAATCATGAAATGGCAAGCGAATCTCCAAAATTGTTATGCACTGAATCAATTCCAAAATCAATGCGACTTTTAGAAGCAGTTCACTCACATTGTAATCCAAATTCATTCAATAGACATGTTCAGTTTTCTGAAGCTTGCGGCCGCGTTCTACAATCCCACTAAATATGAGCTTCTTCTTCTTTTCTATACTCTAAATTTCTAATGGTGCCATATATTTTTAGTTTTTTCTTAATTGGTAGCTAGGATACAACTTCTCTATACTTTGCAGCTTCGTGCTGCTGACGGAATTTGAAGTTTCGTTCCCCTGAAGACGGGCTATGCGTAATAGCTCGACAGCTTGGGGTCAAATAAATAAGGAAACCCAGAAGACTTTCAAAAAACTCCACTATGAATACACCTGGGTGTTATCGTATATTTTAAGAAATTCCTAAATAAACATATAAACACACGACGGCCATTCTTAGCGTTAGATTGGATATCCATACCCTGTAGCCAATGTACCCATGTAAAATGGAAAGAAATTGACCGTCTAAATGCAAATTCTTTCCATTGTCAAATAATGTTTCCTCATAGGTCCGCATCCGAATGCGTTGTTTAGGGTTACGGGAGACGTGTTTTGGTTAACAGAAAATGTTTTCTAGGTCAAAACAACCGTTTTTAGGTAGGTAACCTAAACAGGATTGTGATTTCACGGCGCTTCTGCAGTGCATTTATAAACCGAAAAATACGCCAAAGATTACCACATAATTATAGACTGAATAACAGAGGCAACACACCGGAGGATATGACACGCGGGATGCGCTCGCTGTCACTGCCTGTGATCAACAGAAGGTCACCTTGTTGACCTTCTCCTATTTATGCACTGCCCACAGTTCCTGTATACCAGTTGCTAAAAAATGGTCATCGCATTATGACGCAACAAAAACTTATTGACGAATGCAGGTTGTTATTCAATTATTGACTGCCAACTCGTAAAAACTAATTGCATTGCTGCATTATTTACGGGCTCTTGGTCGATGAAACCAAACCCTACCGTAAATAGACCCCTTTGTGTATTTAAATGGTTATTTGCTTTCTGAAATTCATGAAAGATAAGTGCAGATATAAACATGAGCTATATGTTTAACAATATCATTAATGCGGTTGATGCAAAGAAGTTAAATATACTACAGGCCTTTGCCATTTCAAAATACTGAGGAATATTTTCTCCTCACTAATTGCTCAACCACTCTAAATTTTTCAAGTTCAGTACGTTTAAGGGTTGTTAAAAATACACCTATATTCATAATGTTTAAAAGTTTGACACCACGTTCATGCCACTTCTAAAAACGTAAAGATTAAAACAACGTATCGATGTTACGTACATCATCCTCAAGCAAATAAAATCTGAAATATACAGGTAGAGAATCAAAATAAACTATTCAACAAAGATAATGTGACTAGAAAAACGTATTAAAGCGTATTTAGTACAATAGGAACTATCCGTATACTTAATTAACTGTACGTTCACAGTGAGCACAATTTTTAAAGGTCCCCCACCTACACTGTCATGTGGGTAGGGGACTGTCATGTCTTGCTATTGACAGTGTGGGTAGGGGACCTTTGTGCTCACTGTGAACGTACAGTTAATTAAGTATACAGATAGTTCCTATTGTACTAAATAAGCTTATATACGTTTTACTAGTCACATTATCTTCGTTGAATAGTTTATTTTGATTCTCTACCTGTATATTTCAGATTTTATATGCCTGAGGATGATGTACGTTACATCGAAACGTTGCTTTA
>LQNS02276927.1:6798949-6813233 GCA_001587735.2 Parhyale hawaiensis | reverse complement strand
TTTAGGGTGACCCGATTTTGGTAGATTTCGGTGTTTAAGGTGACCTGATTTCGGTAGATTTCGGTGTTTAGGGTGACCCGATTTCGGTAGATTTCGGTGTTTAGAGTAACCCGATTTCGGTAGATTTCGGTGTTTAGGGTGACCCGATTTCGGTAGATTTCGGTGTTTAGGGTGACCCGATTTCGGTAGATTTCGGTGTTTAGGGTGACCCGATTTCGCATCTAAAGCCACAAATCCCACTGGGCTAAAACCATCTAAAGCCACAAATTCCACTGGACTAAAGCCATCTAAAGCCACAAATCCCACTGGGCTAAAGCCATCTAAAGCCACAAATCGGTGACCCGATTTCGGTAGATTTCAGCCGATTCCGACAGATTTCGGTATATTTTGGCCGATTTCGGTGTTTAGGGTGACCCTTGGTAACGTGTCCGTAGGGAAGCGACACCTTAAACTACATACTAATAGTTTAAACCTCTCTATAGATATGATTGTAAAGTAAAAGCTACGGTATCTAGTCTACTTAGCATATTAATTACCTGATGAATATTGCAAGTAATCAATTAAGGGTTTCCACCAATTACTTATTCACTAAATTTGACTGCTTTAGGTCTAAGAAAAATCAGTAAAGTAACAATTGCGGTGCGGTTAAGTGCCAAATTTGCTCTCACTGAGACCGGCTTATCACTGCTTAGTACAGTACCTCCGCTGCCATCTGTGTACCCTGTGGGTCTCCGGCCGAAGTCCAGGTGACGTTCTGCACATCGCCTGGACTTCGTCCAAAGACCCACAAGGTAGGTAAGGTACAAGGTACTATAGTTTTGTGCACTTGCCATTAGCGATGGCGAATTAATACTTCCTGTTTCAACATTTCAAATTCTTAAAAATATAACGTGTATTAAATTCCAACGCCCCAATTATTTCCTGTATTTCTTCCTGTGCAGACATATGGTTCTGAGAGCGAAGAAGTCGCTGTTGCCGCTTCTACAAGCGCTCCGCAAGACCACCTACAACTTCCGATCAGCACCGAAACTGATGACTCAGCAATAAAAAAGAACCAATCTACCTCGGACAGCACCACCGCCAAATCCAGAAACAAGTTCCGCCCAAGCGAAAAAGAAAACCAATCACGAGACGTAAGTGGAACGAGAAAAATTATAGCAATTAGCTCAATTGAACAAAATACTACCAATTCAGTGGACGGTGACGAAGAGGAAAAAAACTTGAAGACCAGCAGTAGCAACATCACCGAAAATGGCGCCGAGACTCAGGTAGGTAGAGCAGTAGAGCAGAGAAAATGCCACGGTAACTTAAGTGCAATCAACTGTTATGCTTCTTCAGACATAACGATGTATTATAGCATGACTTTGTTCGGATGCATCGCCGGTAGAAAACAATTTAATCAAATGTCGTCCAAATTTTCTTTGAAGTGAAGTCTGTCATTTATACGTTTTGATGTCGGATCAAATACCAGCAAGAGGGTGGCCCGGAAATCAGTGATGGGATTTAATTGTAATAACTTCCGTAGTTTTATAAGTTAAGATTAAAGTTCTAAGGCAATTAAAAGGACAAAAAAGTTTGATTTGCAGTCGTCACATTGAAAATCAATCAATAAGATGGATATATAGAATGCTGTGTTTGCGCACTGACTTTTGGGTCACTTTTTTGTGCGTTGTTCAGAAAAGTTTCCAAACTACTATGAGTAAAGAATGATGCGTGATTTAAATAACCCGTACAATTTCTAAGAAAAGAAACAACAGTCGTTAACGGAAGCGCTCGTTCGAACGCGGCAATAATTTGAATTTTCAGCAAAATTTCCTCTCACTTGGCTAGTGAAGAGCTTGAGTCTTAGTTAGATTGCTGAAAATATAAATTTACACCTGAGTTGTATTGAATTCTTCTGCCGATATTTAACTGGAGACACTAGTGGCAGTATCTCCGCTTTCCAAAATTCAATCCAGGGAATGAGTTTTCGTTTGTCTCGACCCTAATAACTTATTACTAACGCTTGGAACTCAATCCAATGTGGTAAGTCGAACAATCAAGATCCGCGTGGCAATCAAGTCGATCAATCAGGATCCAAGTGGAGAGTTAAACAGTCAGGATGCACATTGACTAGTAAAACAGTCAAGAATGGTCCAAGTGGTGATTCAAACAGTCAGGATCCAATTATTGAGTCGAATAGTTAGAATCCAAAGTAATGAGCTGAACCATCAGAATCCAAATGGTGTACCGAACAGTCAAAAATTAAGTCCTTGGTCAGCTGGAGGTAACAGAAGCAAATTAGGAATAAATATAACAATAAAAGGGTGCGAGTAGGACAAGCTCTTGCTGTTGTCAATGGCAGGCGTGCTGAGCGAAAGTTAGATCTGGAGCTCCGTCTCTGCAAGATGGTGGCATGTAACCTGCGTTAAGTACTGTCCAAATATCAGCACGTCTTCCGGTGCACCGACAGCGAATGATTGCTTTGGTATGCTTATGCAGCACGAATGCAGCGCTAATACCCGATGCTGCACAGGCAGGGGTGCATGTTTTGAACTATACTTTTTCCGTGTAGAAATGCATAATCATCAATTTCATTACGTTCTAATTTTTCTCGTATTCAGTTACATGTTGGTATTACATAGACGACTTGAATCATGCTGTATAACGATGTGCAATACTGTATAATACTGACTAATGCGGTATAATACTACGTAATAGTGCAAATGTTGCAAAATACCCAAGAAATATTTGTATATTTCTTTCATTTTGAACATTGAGTATGTTGTTGAAATCACGAGCATCATGGTAAATTACGAAAAATTCGTGCACTGTGGAGATTACTCGCTGTCGACTCTTCCATCGTTTACCTGATGCATCTTCACCCAAGAGGTTGCAGAGGGACCTCTGCACTCGGTGTGTGGGTGGTAGGTGTGACGCCACCCACACCTCGTCTGGAGATCAAATATAAGTAACATACCTAGCATACTTCCCCAAATTGTCCGTAAAAGTATACTTTCGCGAATTGCGCGTAACAAAGTAAATATACGCTAATTACAAGTAACAAAGTACACCTACATTCGCCAATAGCTCGCTTTAAACTACACATACGCTAATAGCTCGTTACAAAGTAAACATACGCTAATAGCTCGTTACAAAGTAAACATACGCTAATAGCTCGTTACAAAGTAAGCATACGCTAATAGCTCGTTACAAAGTAAGCATACGCTAATAGCTCGTTACAAAGTAAGCATACGCTAATAGCTCGTTACAAAGTAAGCATACGCTAATAGCTCGTTACAAAGTAAGCATATGCTAATAGCTCGTTACAAATTAAGCATATGCTAATAGCTCGTTACAAAGTAAACATACGCTCAGTAATAAACAACTTTTTATTTTTCAGAAGGATTCGAAGAGCACATCCAAGGAAGGGTCCGCAGGCGAGGATGCGAGTGTTCCGGAAGAAGTTGTGGAGGACGGAAGCGAGCTAAGTAACACCTGTCTCGCTGCTCACGAGACATTCAGCCATCGCTGTGAAAATAGGGAAATTGCTAGCCATATCCAAAGCAACGGACGACTTAATAACAATGGAACCACAAATGAGAGTGAAGTCGTTGCTACTAGTAAAGTGAAACGCGCAGAAGTCGTCATTAATGGCCATGACGTTGAAAATCATAAAGAAAATGTCAAGAATACCAAAAGCTTCGAAATAAATGACCGTAGAGAAAGTGAACAGCGAATTACTGAAGGAGATGATGCTAACCGTGTACTGAGTGTAATCGGAAATGATAGTCAACAAATCAATGATTCCAGTGAGAAAAAGCTTAATAATGCTGGTGATAACATGAATCGTGGTACAAGGAAGAATATCGACTTAGGGCAGACAGTTGTAACTGACATGGGGAATAAATTGGATGAAAGCAATATCAGAAAAATATGTGAAAAGGGAAAAATCGGTAGTTGTTCTGGAGAAAAGAGCAATGAAAAGGATAATTACCGTAACGAAGTTGAAAGTGAGAGCGTTAACAACGGTTCAGACAGCTGTGAGAACTCGGACTTATCTGAAAGTAAGGAAGAGTTTAGCCTCAGCCACCCGGAACAAACGCGAAGCATTTCGGAAGGGGAAATTCTTGTAGCCTCTCTTTCTAGTCATAGAAAACTTATTTCCGGTACCGAGCTGCTAAAAATTTATCAAAACTCTGTTGTTTCCGCTGAGTACAGCCCTGATGCACTGAGTCCCTCACCCACCACTTCTGATGCAGCTAAAACCAGCACCAGAGCAAGCTCCTTCAGCCCGTCTGGTGAGCAGTCTGCCAGTCTTCCTCTGTCCCACTCTATTCCTCCGTTAGAAATGGGGAATGATTCGAACAGTGCGGCCACTGGTGGCAACATTAATCTGCGGCCATCTGAAGCTATAGCTGGGAACCAAAATGGCGATCAGAATGGTTTGGGAATTGGCCGCCAAGATGCCGCGGTAGAAAGTGACGATACACTCAACTTGAGCCAATCATTGGCCAGTGAAGGAGAACTGGACCCTGAGCTTTTCGGGGAGCATCAATTTGAGAAAGAAGACTCCGACCGCGATGCTGGGAAATGTATTGAAGCCGGCACTAGACATGACAGTCGGCCATCAGATGCTCATGATGTTGTAACTCGTAATCGACAGTCTTCATTTAAAGAAATCCAGGACAGTTTACAAAAGAATAGCGACCAATATTTCACAGCAGATACCAGTGGATTCCATTGCCAAGCTTCGAACAGATTAAGCGTTGCACATGAAGAGCCTTCTTTGGTGGCTCAAAATAAGTACAATCAACCTAAGCGTCAACCATTTAACGAAGAAAACAGCGAGCGTGTTCAACAAAGTTTGGATGAGTCACACAGTGAACCTGAACGTGGACCTTCAAATGAAGGAAACACGAAACAATTGCTACCCGCAACCCCAGACTATTATGAACCCAAACATTGCTTACCAGACAGAGATGACGCCGAACATCATCGAAACTTGAAAGCACCATGTGTGGAACTTCAACAGCAATTTTCACGTGGCGTGAGCAGCTCAATCAACACCAGTAATATCTATTTTGCTGCACAAGCAGAAGGGACACGACGCAAGTCAGCTGCAAGCGAAACTGGACATCCAAAGGGTAGACTCGCCCAAGAAATACCTCTTCCTTCCCCTGATGCAAGTGTAGACGATAGCCTACCTCTTCCTGCTGGCGAAGAAAACCCTTCTGCCTCTTCCATCATTCCACATTCATCACCTAGAAGAAACGCGTTTGAGTTACCAGTCGAAAGCAGCAACAAACTCCAGCATGAACTGGATGAAGCGCTGGACTCCACACTTGACGCAGACTTGGAGTACACTTCTGAGCTGGTGAGTACCTTCAGTTCCTATTTATTTATCGCTGCACTGATACTGCAGCTATTCCTACAGGTAAATCATAGGCATTTATCCGATATCTAGAGGGAGAGTATCAGATAATGTGGATACTGGCCTAGGTATTTTGACTGGGTATTACATCATAGGACAAATGCAATTGTATGACAGTTGCCATTGTGGGTATTTGATAATTTCCCTGAACTTTACTGACATTTAACACGGTAACATTTTAGTTTATTATTTATCGTATCTATAGTCTCTTGAATCTGGCGATCTTTTTGAGAATGATAGTAATAACAGCAAAACCAAAGAACGTCATTAGATGTCTTAGGGAAGTTAAGAATGAGACGGAATATCCACCGCATCATGTCTATGGCTTTTTTTGCGATGACTAAAACTGAATGCGGTAAACTACAGATTGTTAACAGAAACCTTCTTATCGATAACCCGATACCAATACTGACGACAAATTTACCACCGAGTAGTCAATCGCGCAAATGTCGATTTATGTATACAAGCCTCCTATCTGCTGAAAACCGAGAAATATCGACCATTTTAAATCTTTATAGTCTCTTTATACTTTAACCCAGGGTAGGCAACCACTTCAACCCATGGCTTAATTAACTAACGTAAGGTAACATCATCACGTGACACTCAAACATGTGACGTCAGCTCGTAGCAGCCAATCAGCAATCAGAATGTTCCCTAACACAAGAGGGTCGACTCCGCTGGAGCAACCTAATTGGCTATCGCGTGATGAAATAACCCTATATTAATTATGCCATATCTTCAGCATGCTCTAGCATATGCGCCATATTTCGAGAATACGACCATATTGAATTTTTTTGTCAGATGTTAGCCCTTCCGAGGCCTATGCTATTCATTCTTATTTGAGGAAGATAATCTAATCTTATTGACTTTACCTTGTCTATAACATTAGTTATTATTATTATTATTATTATTCCGTTAGGCCTGAACCTCGATCGAAAGTAGTGAAGCTATCTATCAGAATTAAAGTTCCTGATAATTTAAGGCTAATCGGATTATATTCTCTCAAAGTTGGTGAATCTGAGTCAATAATATATTTATTTTAACCTTAACAGAAGCTTTGGCTGCTCCAAGAACTGGTTTAGTATTTTAGCTTCTGGGACGACCCAGGATATTCTTGAAGATTCTTGCTAAGCGAGAATCAGCGCACCACTTGCGTATGTATGCATCGAAGAAAATACGTAAGGAAAACCGGCTTGATGTTAATATAGTTAGCCTCAATTATCTTGTACGTATACAGTGAACACACCAACAAGAGTTTCTCTCTGCCTGAAATTTCGAATTCTGATCATTTTGCCCCGTGAAGAACGGAAATATCCGGTCCTGAGAGCCAATTTCAGAATCCCTCATCCTTTTACTGAAAGTTCGATGTGAGAGTGTTCCAGTTAATATCCGTGTTACCAATGGTGAGATCTGAACTAGCGGGCTCCTCACCCGCTGATGAATTTCCTCCCCACTCAGTGGAGTGCGCCGCACTGGCCGTCCTCATGGCTTGTAGCCAAATATTGATATCACCTTGCAGCCAAACGGAAGCTGTGCCATGTGGCTGATAGTGTCGACCTGTACCGTGCTTGCGGTATACCCGTGATAGATGATGGGGATCAAGGCCTGTAACGTGTCAGCCCGAGCCTATTGACGCTCTGACACTTGCGGCGAAAGGTCGCGCTGTACTACGCATTACCATGCAAGTCCCGTAGAGACGGGCTGTGTGTGCCAGCATGGACTCTTATAACGACGAGCCTTAATGGACTTACCGTAGTGATTCGGTGACGACAATCTCCCCAAAGCCCACGCATCCATGATCCAATGCATAATTGGAGGACTCAAGGCAAGTCGCCTTAGTGCTGCAACCAACAAAAGAATAATATTATTATTAACTTTTATCACTCTATATTACTACGGAAAAGTTTGTACCTTAGATCAAGCTGTTAAGTTTTGATTTATTCTTCCCGCAGGAGTCAGGGGAGTTGGATGTCGGAAGCGGCAGCGCGAAGGTCAGCAACTGCTCATCCGCGAATGCACAGCCATGAAATTCTTCCTTCATTATAAACGGCAAGTTCGATTGGGCGCCAAAATTAAGCATTCGTAGCTTGACGGATCGGAAAGTTCAGACAGAAGCTTTGGTTTTGTCGCTTTCAACCGTGCTGTAAGCATAGAAGCAACGAGATTACGGTGAACTGGCTGAAAACTCTATTTTAAGGAACAAGATCGAGTTTCTGGAAGTTTCAAGAGTAACCTATTAAGGGTCAGTACCTGAAACTCCTCAGTTCACTGGATCAAAGCCAGTACAACTGCCTGAAATTTCGGGCAAGTAAAGCTTTGAAGGCGTAATTTTGCTGCCCAATCGAGTATGCTGTCAGCATCGTGTAATAGACTGATAAGGAACTCATAATCTGCATTTGAATATACATGAATATTTGATATATCATATTCCTAACAGTTTCGTTCTAAGGGACACTACTGATATCAAACATTGCGTGGCCATAGAAGCGAAGCTGGGAATAGAAATTTGCATCACTTCAGTAGCTACACGATGTATTATATGAACATATATTTGACATTTCAAATACGTAAATTAATATTTGTACTACTTCGCTTGAGCGAAGTGTAGAGTAGGCGATATTTCAAATGTGATGTACGATGGTACGTTGTTCTGAGATCTAAAAATATATTTATCCACTCAATCTTTTGTCAACCCATGAGATCTATATCGTTTTATAGCGGTGGCAATGTAAAAATTGCATTATTTTGTATGAGGCGCTGTGTGGCAGACTTGGCTATGCGCCACAGATAGAAAAAGAAACGAGAAAGATGCAGTAATTTTTTGGCAATTTTAGAGTCATGTCTCTATAACTGTAAAGGCTTTCAAAAGTAATTTGTTAACTGTAGCTAAAAGTACGAAGATTTATGTTTTAATAGTTGAACACAGTTGTGAATAATTTCAATGGAACTTTTTCCGCGACAGCATTGCAAACCCAGTGAAACCCGACCCCATGCATTAATAATGTCGAACAATAAAGCCGAGTTCACATTAGCACCTTTCGCTTCGCATGAGCCCATCAGTCGTTGAGTGAAAATGTTGCTGACAGGCTCGTGGGGCTTCACGTTTGACTGAGTGTGTGAACGGTGCGTTGCTATATACTGCGTACAGAACGTTCTCAACACATAAAGTTAACAAACACCATAGATTCACAACGCAAATTGGTTGAAATTATGAGTATACTTGCATGAACTATACCTACATTTTTGTTGATAATTTTGCTTATGTCGAACTTCATAAAAAACAGTTTCGATACCACTTATTGTCGACAGGCAACGTAACAGCAATGTGTGAGAATTAATTACGGGAGTACAAATTACTCAGTTTGTTTATTTTTATAAGTACTGCATGCAGTCAGTAAAACTGCTATAACAAGGTACAGGATACAGCTTTAAATAATGAATAAATACAAATCTTGTACTATCAGTTAAGTGCCATTAGATATCTTTCTGCGTTCATTTGCAAAACAAAAACATGGTAGGTTAGCTTTACTTTATAAAATGCCTGAGCTTCTGAACTATGAGGTTTTCATATAAGATTTGGATAAATACAGTGAGAATGTGCTTATATAAGCACTTCTTTTGCTTGTATAAATTCATAACATGGGCAACCTGTCTCAATATGAAATTATTTTTTGTAGATTGTTGCAAGTAGGAGATCGCTACAGGCACACTGGTCTGGTCATAAAATATTTGCCTACGTTAGTAGCCGTGACGCTATGGTTGTAGTGTGATGCGCGTTTTACCGTAATTTGAAGGATATTTGGAACATGTTCGCTTCTCTCTCGTTAATGTGTGTTTCTATATGGAAACAACACTGTACTATGCCCAAATTATGTACCAAGAAGCAATTGATTCAACCATTTCATAAAATGAAGCTCACCTGATGATCGCGTCGAAAATGCAACATGATGTAGTGTCATAGACCGCAACAGTGCTTGACTCTTAGGTCCAAGTGGCCTCTGAAGGCTCTGATGTGGCGGTCAATATAAAAAAATGGGATTTTCTCAAAAGCTATAATGAACATGTCCAGACGCCAAAGGCAAACGCCAAAGTGCGTCCCGCCGTATCCAAGATACCTTCTCCTCAAGAAAAATGTTGGGTACCTTGGAATTTTTATCTTCAGTATTAGATAGGGAGAAAAGCAAAGCTCTTGAGAAAATCCCATTTTTCCGTTGCCGACTTTCGGCCGCCAGCGTCAATCCTAAGAGTAGTCAAGTAATTACTGTTGCGGTCTATGGTACTGTCATGACTTTTTACAGATATCATGATGCTACCTTTTTTAGGCTGACGAACTACATACGGCATGTTCGATTAGGCGCTGAAATTAATCCAGCCAGGCTTGATTTACCCAAAACTTCAGACAAAAGCTTTAACTTTACCATTTTAAATTGCCTCCAAGTGTTTGTTGGAAGCAACGCGATTACTTTGAGCCTGCTGAAAACTCCATGTTATGGAGTGGGACTTATTTTCTTACGGACTACGGACAATAATAATACTATCAATTACGGTATATCATGTACTTTTCTTATGAATGCTGTGTCCAACATATATAGGGCACAGCATCCTGAGATATTCATACGTAAGACTAACATAAGAATAGCGCTTAATACTAACATCTATATTATAATTCTGCTTGAGGCTCCATCCATCCGTCTCTACGTCCATCCGTGTGTCTGTACGTGACGCTTTTCAATATTAGGTAGGAGGAACTTCAATTTGAAAGAAGTTTTGATTTTCGCTGGAACGAAGTTCAACCATAGCTGTCTTCTTTTGCGCTTCTTGAAAAAGTTTCAGTCACTTTCAAAGCGAAGATATGAAGATCATTTCACTCGTACCGCTTTCCGTTTCTTTCACAACATATTATGTTTGCTTTGGTTGTGGCGCTCGGCGATCTTAAAAAGCCAGCCACGGTCAGATACGTATTTAGGATACGCTGCTAGAGAATGGAGCAGGTAGTGTTGGGCATATCGGCTCTATGGTAAATAGACAGGAATGTATTGCGCACATTAAAATAAAAAATTTTGAAACGTCGTGGATAGTACTCAAGTGAATCTGAGAGACGCTTACTATTATATGTACTATTACGCTTAAACAATCATGTGTGATAAATAATGTACGTCAAGCACATGATTTCCCTATAAATGTGTGATATGTACATTTAGAGAAGAACATACTGCATTTCGATCTAGACAACCTAATAAAAGTTTTTTTTTCAAGTTTTTGAGTGTGACTTCCCATCGTTATTTTATCGAATTTGAGAAGAATCATCCGTTAATGGGTAGCATGCTCAAAAAGCAACTGAGCAAGACCAAGAACTGGAAAGCACCCGGACCGGATATGGTGCAAGGCTACTGGATCAAAACTTTCACATCGCTGCACTCCAGAATTGCACACTCGACGAATGTCTGCAACTCGGAACCATGCCCACCTGGATGACCACAGGGAAGACGGTTCTAATCCAGAAGGACAAGGCAAAGGGCACTGAGGTTAGCAACTACCTCCCTATAACGTGCCTCCCGCTCATGTGGAAGGTGCTAACGGGCATAATCTACGAGGGAGTTTACCAACACCTAGACTCAACGAAGCTCCTACCCGACGAACAGAAAGGATGCAGCAGGACACCAGGGGAACGAAGGACCATTTGCTCGTCGACAAGCTCCTCACGAAAGATACCAGGAGCAAAGAGAAAAATCTAAGCATGGCTTGGGCTGATTACAAAAAAGCCATCCACATGGTCCCTCACTCCAGGATCCTGGAATGCCTGGAAATCTACGATATCGCCAGGAACATCCGCAATCTGATCATGACGACCATGCTCAACTGGAATACCCAGCTCACAAGCGCCAATAAACACCTCGACGAGGTGAGCATCAAGCGGGGCATCTTCCAGGGCGACTCCATATCTCCACTGCTGTTTGTTCTGACCATGCTCCCCCTCTCCCAGACACTGAACAAGGCCGGCCAGGGCTACAACTACAGCCGTACCATGAAGCTCAACCACCTGCTCTACATCGACGACCTGAAGCTGTACGCAAAATCAAAGGATCAAGTAGAACAGCTCCTCAACATAGAAATCAATACTCAGAAAACATCAAAATACAGTTCGGTATCGGTAAGTGCGGAGTCCTCAACATCGAAATAGGTGACGTTACTGCGTCCGAGGGAATCACCATCGATGAAGGTACCATCAAGGATATCGAAGAGACAGGTTACAAATACCTGGGTGTCATGAAGTGCTACACCATACTCCACAGAACGATGAAAGATTCCAATCGGAGGGAGTACCTCACCCGACTCCGGCTCATCCTGAAATCACACTTGAATGGGGGCAACACCATCAAGGCCATTAACGCCTGGGCCGTCAACGTAGTCCGTTACTCTGTAGGCATTATTAACTGGACGAAAAAGGACTGCACCGTCATGGACGTCAAGACTCGAAAGCTCATGAACATCTATCGAGCTCTGCACCCAAGATCGTGCGTAGACAGACTCTACATTAATAGAAGAGAAGGGGGCCGTGGCCTCATCAGCGTCGAGGACTACGTCGAAGCGGAAAAACGCGTACTGTCCCAACACGTCAGAGAGAGCGACGATCCGTGGGCACTCTGCTTAATTGAGGCGAAGTTCCTGAAAGAGACCGAAACGGCTGACCAATACAAACAGCGACGACGCCTCGATCGAACTAACAAGAGAAAGAGCATGAAGATGTCCGACCAGTACCTCGAAGCTGTTCAGGACAAAATCGTACCAGACTCTTGAAACTGGCTTCTGAGGGGTGCACCTGAAACGGGAAACAGAGGCACCATCCTGGCAGCTCAAGAGCAAGCCCTCAGAACCAGGTACATCCAAAACAAGATTGACAAGAGAAACGTCCCTTCTACCTGTAGAATTTGCAGGAGCTCGGATGAAACCATCAACCACGTGATAATCGTATGCGGAGTGCTAGCGCAAAAGCAGTACAAGCGCAGACACGATAAAGTTCCCCCACACCTTCTCTAGACCCTCCTGTGGATCCATAACTTCCCGGTCAGTGAGAGGTGGTACGAGCACGAACCCGCGCCCGTGGTTGAAAAAGAAGCCGTGCAGATCTACTGGGACAAGTGGATGGAAACTGATCGTATACTTCACGCCAACCGACCATACATCGTCGTAAAAGACAAACAGGAGAAATCGCCCAAACTGATTGACATTTCAATCCCCTTTGGCTCCAGAATCGTACACAAGGAAGCGGAGAAGAAGGAAAAGTACCGTGACCTGGCCATCGAACTCCAGAGACTGTGGCAGATGAAGGTGGACGTCGTTCCAGTGGTCATCGGAGCTCTGGGGGCAACGTCCAAGAATCTCAAGACTGTCCTGCGGGAGCTGAAGTGCGGCCATCTCCACCCAGGAACCCTACATAAGAGTGCTCTGCTAGGAACAGCGCTCATATTTCGCAAAGTGCTCTGAGTCTTAGGTCGCGGGATGTGACCCGGCGCCAGAGTGTAGAGCTGAGCATCGCTCAACCGATCCAATTTCGGTCGTGAAATCCCCTCGATAATAATAATATTTGAACCTAAAAGAAAAAGAAATGAAACTCATTGATGATATCAACTACATGCTGAGCACAAGCTATTAAGGGGACAGCACAGAGTCCTGATTCACCTGCTGGTGCCATTTCACCCCTGAATATTGAAGGGCCAAAGGTTGCGGGCTTGGCTCAATGAGGGGAGGGGCGGGGGGAATTCCTTCAATGTTGAGTGGTTTGGCTCAATATGGTTCGGAGGGAGAGAGGCTTGGCTCAGGTGGGGGGAGGGCTTGTCCGCGAGGCAGATGACCCCTCCCCCTCCCACCAGAACGAACGACATCCGCCACCTTTGCCCCTTCGATGAACCTTTGCTACACCCAGTGGTTCATCTTTCCCCATGAAAAGGACCTTAGAGCCACCCTGTGAGGTCTTCTTGGCACTTTGAAGGGCTCTGAATCATCAGGTTGGGCACAATATTGACCCCTTAGAATGGTCCCCCGATCGAAGCCCCTTGAAATTGAAGAGGTCTCCTTAGCCTCTTCAAATGACCTCTTGAATCTCTCTTGGCCCATAGTCAGCGAGTCACCCTGTGGAATACCCTTGTATCTTAAAAAGGCTCCCTGAGCCACCCTGCGGGGACTCCTTACATCTTGAAGGGGTCTCCTGAGTCACCCGGTGATGCCCGTTGAGACCTGAGTCACCCAGAGGGCCTCCTGAGTCACCCGGTGGGGCCTTTGAGTCACACGTTAGAGCCCCTGAATCACCGGAATCCCCTTTGCATCTTGAATGAGCCCTTTTAGTTACCCGGTGGGGCAACTTACATTAAGAAGAGGCTCCCTTATATCTTGGGGGACTCCTTGAGTCACCCTGTGGGGACCCTTTGCATCACGAGGTACTTCCTGAATCACCCAGTGGGGCCCCATTACATCTAGTGGGTCTCCTAGATCACCCGATAGGACCGACTTACATCTTGAAGTGTGGCAAAAACATTTCTCAAGAACAATTTTAAAGGTAAAACAAAAGATTAACGACAACTTGTGCCTCTGCATGCTTACCTTCGAAGCTTGTATATGATGGGTTTTAGATTCGTTGAGCGGGACGCGGGTGTTCGAATAATGATGTGCGTTTTAGCGAACTTCATTGTCACTTTTTTTAGGAACACATTACAAAACAGTCCGGACCGCGGCACAACGAGCAATAAGCTTGCCACACTTCGCGCGCCTAGTCACTTCCGGAATTTCTGATGTTGCCGTCAGGCAGGTATGAGAATTGGCCATTTGATATAGTTACATTGAATTTTATAATTAAAATTACTTTACTTCAAATGA
>LQNS02276927.1:6776325-6786581 GCA_001587735.2 Parhyale hawaiensis | reverse complement strand
AGATGACATTTTAAATTTGACATGAAAAGTAACTTGTACTACATATTTTGTATGTCAAAAGTAACTGTCTGGCATCTATTTGGCCAAGCCAAAAATGAAATTACACCCTGGACATGAGGACATTAAACAAATTTTGGTAAAACTTTTGCACCTGGTAGGCTGGTACACTACCTATGTGAGGGGGGCAGGGGGGCATAATGTACAAGGTGAAAAAGTTCTACCCAACATTTTCTCAATGGCCTTATCACATAGAATAGGAAAATACATGGTAGCTATAGCTGTAAAAGAGAAATGTTTAAGAAACATATCCACATTTATATTTTTTTTAAATTTGTGACTGAAAATTTAGATTTAAATATTTGTTTATGAATGGCCTCCCGGAGTCGGACTAAAAATTCCGACTCCTAGAGCAAGTGAGACTCCGACTCCCCCTCAAATCCTCCGACTCCGCAACCCTGGCCTGCAGGGTGTGTCAAATGCATTGCCAAGATTGTCACTTCCACTAATGTGTTACTATATAGCCTTTAGTTTTAAAAATAGTTTAAATTTGGGAAAACCGTTGCCAGAAGTNGGTATTGAAAGAAAATAGAAATAAATGCAAATCCGTCACCAAGATTGGTAGATACAGTAAAACCCCTCTAATTCGCACAGCACGGTGGAAGTGGGGATGATGGATTAGCGGGCATTTCGGATTACCGAGGTACTTACAAGTTACAAATCCTTAAAAAACCTCTGTATTCCGCACTAATACGGATTATAGAGAGATTGTACTTTCTGCACAGCACTTTGCTGATCACCCATCAATCCGAAAAATGAGAAGCATCTTGTACAGATTACAGAGAGATTTATACGAACTCCGTACTTTGCCCTATCAATTTGAAAAATACTTATTTGTTTAAATTGCCCATCAAACTATAATCAGATGCTCAGATTATGGAGGGGTTTGGCTTATTAAGGTGCGGATTAGAGGGGTTTTACTGTATGTAGTTCAGTGGGGTGAAAAAAATGACCCTTTTTTCCTATTTAGTGTATTTTGGCCTCAGGAATTTGAATCTGAAGTCTGTTTTTGGCGTTTGGACCTAGTTTTGGAGTTATAGGGGAAAAACCTCGATATTACTCAAATATTTTCCCATCCCCAAAAATTTTTTTTTTTTTATTCTATGTTTTTTTGGTGTAGATTAACAATCTGATGTCCGTTTGTGGTGGTCGGACCTAGTTTTTAAGATATTTGACTTTGAAGTTCCCATTGTTTTCCTATGGGGAAAAATATCTGGCAATGTCGGAGTGTAATGGAACAGGTTAGAGAGGCAAGGCCTGTTTTTTTTTTTTTTTAATATAAAATTTTGGGTACTGTCATGTTTATTTAATGGTGAGGTTAGATTAGAAACCTATTTTAAAGCTATTCGATAATTCCATTACACTCTGCCATCACCGAGTATTTTTCCCCATAGGAAAAGAATGGGAACTTCAAAGTCAAATATCTCAAAAACTAGGTCCGACCGCCACAACCGGACTTCAGATTCTTAATCTACACTCAAAATAACATAGAATTAAAGAAAAAAGCAATGTTTGGGGGATGGGAAAATACTAAAATTTTACCAAAACCTCAGATACTAATAAAATCTTTACTATAGCATATGACAGTAGGGGATCCTTGGGAAACTGGGGTTTATGGGTGGGGGAGACCCGGGGGAGGGACTCGAGGGAGGGATTTAAGGCCAACAATCTAGGAGAAAAATGATAAATCTAGCAAAACTTTTGGGTAAAAATTGTGCTGTGTGAATTAGAGGGGTTTTACTGTATATGTTATTATAGAAACAACAATGCTGATACAGTGGCAAAAACAATCTAAATACTGTAGTCAACATATTGTATAAAATAGACTAAATGTACAGTATAGTAATCCCTCGATATTCGCGGGTTCATTTTTTTGCGGTTTCGCTTATTGGCAACGGCCTGGAGTGCGACAGTCCTCCATTATTTGCGGGACGCTCTTGGTTTTTCTTGGTATTGTAAAGTAGTTACAGTAGATCCCCTACATACGATACTCCTGACCAACGGACTTCTCGACTTACAAACTTTGGCCCAAAATTTACACCCGTGAAACAAACTTCACACGACTTACGAGCCTTGACCTGAAAATTACGCCATGGAACAAACCTTTACCCAACCAACCCCAACCAAACAACCCAACACCCCCACCAAAGAACACAAGCAAGATCTGCTCACCGGCAACACGGCAGCACCCCAACACTGCAGCAATTAAAGCCCCAAGTGAAACGCAACTCGCATGGAACAGTCAAACCACCACCCATCAATCCCACGACCACAAGACTCCACACACCCACAAATCAGCCCCCAATCACCAATCGACAAAGTTATACAACTGTTCACCAAGATGGGCATCTAGTTCTCTCTTGAATGATTTCAGAGTCTCTGTCTCTACAACACCCACCGGCAAAGAGTTCCACACATTCACGCATCTCACGTGAAAGAATCTGTACTTCAGTTCTGTCACACAACTGGGCATCAAGAGTCTATATCAGATTATATCTATGACCTCTCAAATGCTCATCAGGGGTATATACAAAAAATTTATCCAGTCCACTCACATCCCTCCCTGAGCACAATATCTTCCAGTACTTGATCAATTCAGTACGCAACATCCTTCCCTTAACAGAGTATAGTTCCAGACTTCTCAGTCGATCACCGTAGCTCAAATCATGCAATCCTTCAATCTGCCTTGTCCAGTTTCTCTGAACAGACTCCAACAACCTCAAGTCAGCCCTAGAGCCCACACCCCAGACACACGATGCATAGTCTAAGATAGGTCTGATATGCATCACATACAAAGTCAGCATGAACTCCCTACCCCTATTCACCAAAGACTGCAGCAGATCCTAAAATAATTAGGGTAACATGTCTAGTACCTGTCCACCATGCTAGTAGTTGTCCACTTGGCTTTGAAAACTTCCTGTGTAAAAACTAGCAATGCTAGAAAGCTGTACATAGCCTTAAACTGTAGACTAAGTAGTACCCTACAATTTAAGCCTATGTACAGCTCTCTAGTAGTCTACTGCTAGTTTTCACACAGGAAGTTTTTGAAACCAAGTGGATGGGTACTAGACATGTTACCCTATGTATTTGGGTAGCCTACTGAAAACACCAGGCTAACTTTGATGATCTGAACAAATATTTATTTTTTGTGTATTTGACTGAAAATTGGTTTAAAAAATACTATTTAAGTGTTGCTCTTTACAATGGAATTATCAGAATTTTAATCTTGCTTCATTTGCACCATATAGGTGCAGTGCGCAACTCCACCCGCCCATACGATGTACAGTAGGCTACTGGTATATATTTCACTTATCTGGGGTTGAAAGCTGCATTCATACAATGATTTTTTTCATTTTAAAATTGCTTCAACTGTTAAAGAACCTTCTAGATTTTACATTAGAAGTCTACTGTAGTCCATAACAGCTTTGGGGTTATTATTTCAGGCAACCTTGTAGAAGAAGGTTGTAGCTCACAATGGCAAAAGGCATGGAGCTCAAGAATTTTGTACAAGAGTTGATTAGTAATGAATGAAAATCCAGGAGAAGTTATAGGTAGGCAAACATCACTCACTCAAAACATTGTTTCCACCGTTTACCACCCTCGGGTCATTTATCAAAACGTTGAAAAGTTCAGAAACTGTCAAAAGCCAACTTAGATCTGGCTAGGGTTGGTTGGGTAAAACCTGTTGGTACTTCTTGTTTGTTTTAACAGTCTGGTGATTTTCAACCTGATAGAACTTTGTAAAACTCCATGGTAGGGTAAGAAGCCCAAAGGAAACCCACTTTTCAGCGAATTTTAGCATTTCCATACCTATAACTTTGTTAGTAATGATTGCATCCTCATGTGCCGTGTGTCAAATATGTAAGAACTATTCCTTTCACTCATGTTTTTCTTTGCAGATTTGCATCATCTTTGACAGAATTTGAGTTACAGGCTTACACTTACAGCCTCCCAAATGAAGTGCTTCTCGTCAGGGCCACCTGGTCCAATGGAGACGCATTTGGGTTGTTCAATGTGTTCATTAGTGGTTTGTGGTTTGTGCATTGCTTATGCGAAAATAGAAATGGGTACTGTATCAATATATTTATTTTTGGTTCGCTAAATACTGTAAATAGCTAGTTATATAGTTGTACAATTTTGTGGTGTAGGCCTATAACTATTCATTTCCCCCCTCTGTATTGTTGTTCATTTTCCCATCATTATGTGGATTTTTTTTCATAACTATTGCAAGGATTTAACATTATTGCTGTCAACAATTTGTTTTCTTGCAGACCTGTATTTTCAAATTTCACACTTTGTAATGTAGCTAACTGTTTTAAATTCAAAATTTACTTTGTCTTTTTTTAGGAAATATTAAATAGATTTATTTTTTTAACGTCATAAGAGTTTCCCCCTGCCAAGAGTGTGACTCCTATATTTTCCAGCACTTCCATTATGGCCTCAGTAAGTCTTAGCTATAGCTAACTACCTACCTATTGAATGTTCTTGTAGCTAGTTTATATTTTTCATACCTATGTTACTCATCAGATGAATTCCATCAGATAGGTAGATACCAAATCCTCAGATATACATAAAAGAGATAGAAAAGTTTATGTAATTTGAAAATTGTTTGCTGTTATAACTTTGAGTTTCTATAGGATGTACCAAACATCTTACTCAGCTCATTGTAATATATAGCTTCTCCATAAATTCATTTTACCAACATTGACCTTTCCATCAGTGAATATGACAAAGAGTTTGTGCATATTATGGCCTGGTGCTGGCTCTGTGACACTGGCATTGTTGAAAGTTTGTTTGCTGAGCTAGGTTTGACCATAACTATAAGATAGATGCATTGCTCCTACCTTTGCTGGGGTGTGATCATTCTTCACAGTAGCTAATTAAAATGAGCGCTAACATTTTTTTTTATCTTGGTAGACTCATAGTTTGTCTTAAGAAGCCCCAAATTAATAAAAATAATTCATGCATGCAGCATTTTTGAGAGTCGTACTAAGATGTGACAAATCTATAGCTACGTGCTGTCTCAGATACAGATGGGATGCAGAGAAGTACAGATAGGTAGTTATATATAGCCTATCTTTAGCTGTTCCCAAATCATAGCAAGGCATTTGCAAAGCTGAAATTGAATCTTTTCATACCAGACTAGCCTAGCTACAGTAATTGCAAAAATAGGATCCTTGTTAAGCTGAATTGTTTTAATGGGGGCGACGGGGGTGAAACAATGGAAAAAGCTACCAGAAAAAACACCATTACAGTCCATAGCTAACAATGCTACCAAAGTGTCATATTTCCCATAGGTACCATATGATGTGTAGCTATAAGTGGTAAGACACACCCTATGGCTAATTAGCTCTGCAGTTTTTGCTAAAAAAAAAGTAATTTTCAGGTTTTGAGATACAGGGTGATTTTTGGAACATTTTCCAGAAAAAAGGGTGTCTTATGATGCAGGATATATGGTAGGTACGTTACACAGTTCCTATATCGTTCCTTAGGTACATCAGTACCGTACCCTGAAATTTCAGACTTTCATAGGTAGTTACTTCTTGAACACGCCCTTCTGGATGCTGAATTATGTAGCTAGCTATGCAGATCATGAGATTTCTCCATTATATTTGATAGCTATTAGCTACCTAATGCTTTGTTCACAGTGCTCCAGGATGTGTAACCACCCAAATTTTTCCTACATGAGATGTAGTGAATAGGTATTGTTGCTGCATATCTATATCTGCTTGATTGAGAAGAATCATTTCATTGTCATTGACCTGTTGAACCATTAGCTACTAGCTATAGCCTATATACTGTAGTCTAGCAGTTTTTAACATTAGTCAAACTGGATAAACGTTATGGAATGATTCATCAATGAAATTAAAACGTTTTGATGATTTTGCCGAATGTCATTTGATAGCAGCTTAGGCTAAGTATGCTAGCAAAGGATCCAACAGATAGAAGTCAGTAGTGCTACCATGTCTAAATAGTGTTATTTATTGTGTCGCTATTATTTATTAACTGTACCCACTTGTGCAGTCGAGCAGCAATGTGGAGAATTTATCCCCTCAGACGTTAAGGGCTGTAATGAAAGAACTTGGGGACCTCACAAAGACACCACTGGAAGATGTCCAACTTCATATCAACCAGCAGGATGTTACTGACATCCAAGCAACTCTCATTGGACCAGGTATGTGCTGAAGGTAGCTCCTAGCTCCTATCTCATTAACATTAAGGTTCCCTAGCTTCTGGGTGTCAATAATTTTAGATAGTTCAGAATTCAGAGAACCATGCTAGAAAAATGTGCAGGCAAGTAACAACCTGAATTGCAAGACGTGGTTCCAGTCAGGGTACCTATTCACTGGTCTTGAAATATGGGAATATAATTAGTTGTTTGCCATTGTTCACAGTCCAGCTTATTGTTATGTTTAGGAATCTATTCTAGAATAGGTACCTATTGGGAGTTCATTAGACTACAGCAATTCCTGAGGCGATCATATAGCTATCTCCCTGGACTCTGCGCCATTTACAACCACCAACTTACTCATTTCAGTAACTGGAGTTGCGGTAATCTCTCCCAGCTCTCCATTTGGTCATTTGGCTGAAGTAAAACAATGTCATTGCTCTAAAGCTTAGCTAGTTGTTCCAGCATTTTTTCCCACCTGTCGCTCACTTGACACCATGTAGGACTTAGGCTCGTGGTTCTATCTGCCTTCCTAGATTTGACTTGCTTCTCAAGGGGATTTAGCTATACCAGAATTGTTACAATTTTCAAGATTCTGGTACTCCTAAAAGAAGCATTTCAATAAGTTGTAAGGTGAATTAATCCCGTGTCTAGGATTGAAAAGTTTTTCAGGGTGCATATCATGTAGCAGAGCGGGTTTCCAGGTATTCAGGAGCTCCGCCAAGCGACGTGGCGGACAGTCGAGTGTTGCAGCCATCAACCAGGTAGCTATCTTACAGGAAGCCATCCGGCAGCTATGAGGAGGCATTCACTGGCTCATCTCACCATGCCCACTTGTGAAGCCAGTAGAGTAGGCTACCTCCTTCGGTTCCTGCTTCTCTGGCTTCGCGCCCTGACACCATTATTCCTGTTGAGCCTTGCCTCGTACAAAAAAATAAATAAATAAATAAACTTCAGAAAAAACTGCAAGGGTCAAAGCACAGACTTTGTGTTGGGTCCATGGCTGCTCTGTACCTGTAGGGGAGCCAAGGATAGGTACGGACTTAGTAACATATTAAGTAACTCAATATTGTAGGTACCTCATGACAGCAGAGAAAAAAATCAACTTTCAAGATTAAAAAGCTGCTGCAGGGGTTAGAGCACGGACTTGGGGCCACAGTTGCGCTGAAGCTACCTACCTTACGGGAGAGTGGAGACTTCGAGCCCACAGTCCTCTCTCCCTGACAGCCCTCTCAAGACTGCGTCTAGCCAGATAGTGCTCTGGCTTACATAAGCTAATATCCTAATTACTTTCTGGAGGGTCTCTAAAACTCATTATCAAGAGTCTCTAAGTCCGGTTACCCCACAAATTTTTGTTTTCTATCAGTAGATGTTTGTATGCCTATGGCTTATTCATAAGCCCCTAGCAATCTTTGATATCCTTCAGATATTTTCCTTGCAACTTGTTGCTACAGAATCCATGGTAGGGCTCAGATGTTTTTCCTTCAACTTGTATGGAATTTTATAGTATTCAGAGGTTTTTCCTCCAACCTTTACGGAAATATGTATCCTTTGGAAGATTTCGCCACAGCTTATCTGGTAACACCACCTTAAAGGGTCAGTAGTGGTGTGTATTAGACTACACCATCCTATCACTGGCAATTCTTGAGGTGATCACATATCTCCCTGGATTCGGCGACATTTACAACCGCCCACACTCGCAGCATGGCCTCTGAGCTATTTCTTTTAGTTTAACTATCACTGCTATCATGACCAAATACAGCACTTGCCTGTATGGAAATAAACACATGATGCTATGTTTTATAAACTTCCAGGCTATGACTCTTCATCACTGCGCTAACCGACTTAAAAGCTTATGTTTGTTCAGCCACTGAGTGAGGTCTGCACCCTGACCTATTATGCTCACCAAGCTTAGGCAAATGAATTCGTTAATCACCTGAACGTCTCAACTACATCAGAAAAACCCAGCTATCCAGTCTATTATGCAGCTTGAGCGTCACTGAGTTGCGGGCCTATTTTCTTGCTCATAAACCTGCTGTTGCTTACCTCATCATGGGCTGTCACTCATATTAGTTCGATGGCATTCTTTGGTGAGATGCGAGTCCAATACAAGCATGCATATCCTCCCACAGTGGGGACAGGTGAGATGATTGGCGTTGGCCGCTGGTCGCTGATTTGTCGAGGTTTTCCCCTCAGGGGGCATAGGTTGAGCCATAGGCCGTAGGTATAGACCCACCGGGGCGATGATTTTGGAAAGACCACGACCGGGGCGACCAAAAATCAGTCGGATCCGGGATGACAACCAAATAGCCGGGGCAACCAAAAATCAAGTATATAATCTGGGCAGGCAACCAATCATAATATTTTGGGTTTTCTCGCCCGTATTAGATACGATGATTATAGCTATAGGCTAACAGCGTAACAGCGGTCCAATTTTGTATGATATAGATAATTTAGAAGTTGAGATGAACTCAGATGAGTTATATTTGAACACTTGGCGAGGTCCGCCATGACTGGAGGAAAATAAAGGGTGAGCATCTTCAACTCCGCACGGCTCGGCGGAACTAAGTCACTCAACCATGCGGCGCTGGAATGGACATGAAAAAGAACAAGACAGAAGAAAGCCTAACACTCGTGCGGGTGTTCCCTTCCGTGGACCTCTAGTCGCTTACCTCCGACCACCTCGCAAAACAGAACGGGAAACATAGAGAACCTACCTAGCTTTGCAACACCAACCTTCTCAACAGGAACTGCGGCCAGCTGCTACATCCCCTGTAGAGAAGGCAGTCGGAACCCTTGCGTGCGTAAGGCCCAATTATATTGTGGCAGGGAAAGGGCCCACCAGAATAGCCCTATACCTCTGAGGGTGCCGGGGAGACCAAAACCAAATAGCCGCGGCCGGGGGTTTCGTGCACTGGCAGTAGTTTAAGACAGTATGTTGATATGATACTGATCAATCGTCACTCATAATGAATCAGTTTACACGAAAAAAATATCTTCTCCCAGAAAACTTGTTGTATTGCTTGTTAAGTGTTTTCCCTCCCCAAGAAAGCCCCGGCCAAACCCCCGGTTTTTACAGTTTGAAAAGCCGGGGCCGGTATTGATAAACCGAGGCCGGGGTAAGCAATTTTCGATAAACCGTGGATGAAAAAGGCCAAGTGTGTCGGAGCCGTGGTCCCGGTCAGTCCATAGCCATAGGGTTAGGTTTGCCCGTCCTATATTGTGGGGCCCGGCGGCGAAATTTTTTTTCCTCGACCTTTCAGCAAGTACAGTCCCACGGCAGCCAATGGCGTGGCAGGTCACCGGCCACAGTGGGAGGGGCGAAGGGTGATGGTGTTGCACTCAGACACGTGTCTTGAAAAAACTCTGTAAATTCCCTATTTACGTGACGTGAAGTTTATTCTAATAATTAATAGGCATCAATTAAGGTGTGTGATGTACTTCAACTTCGTTTAAATGTGAGCAACATGCGAAAATTGCTCGTGTGTTAGCAGTTTATATTGAGTCTTTGTGTATTTTACGTACATGTTATAGGGAGTAAATGTCACCAAGCATATTGCGCGCAATGCCAAGCCAATAAGTGAATTGAATCACTCATACATTAAATGGATAGGCTTGTTTTAAGCTATGTTACACTAGGCCAGGTTCTATTATTTCAATGGAGAGTAATGTTAAAGAGATGCGTGCATAACTATAGAAGTTTACATCGTTTTCTTTCTGAAGTATTACATAGGTTATGTTCTCAGTTCCGCACTCTCTAACTTGACATAACTCAGCCTAGCCGTACCTAATCTAACCTAGGCTCTCGCTATCCTTACTCAACCCTAATTACCATGGCATAACCTACCCTATCTAAACTGAACATATCTTACTTAAATTAACCCTTTTCTGAAACTGCTGATTCATCTCACTATTGCCGAAGCAGTACGCTGGGTTCAGCTTGTTCGTTGTAACACACACATACATTATTTGTAGACACTGGTCAGTTGATACAGGAAATTGGTGGCACATTACGCTTACGACGAATTAG
>LQNS02276927.1:6743119-6769589 GCA_001587735.2 Parhyale hawaiensis | reverse complement strand
GGAATGACTTCTCCATCATAAACTATTCCAATCCCATCGAGCTTTCAACACTAGAGTCTCTCCACATTTATAGAACCAAACCTAGCCTGAACATTATGACCTCGGCTGTACCGCTCCATTCCGTGCACACTTAGCCTAGAATCTACCGACTGTACAACAGCTGACATCCAGCTCCTCCACGCAGCTCTGTTCATTTGCCTTTTAGACTTCCCCCCGCTAACACCAATGCTCCCTGATTGCTAGCTAATAAAGAAAGTTCTTTTATTTGATAGTATAGGTTAACCTTTTTTTTCTGAGGATGGGATTCTTAGTCCCGAAACGTTAAATTTTAATTCCGTCGACTGTTATTTAATAGTAAACAGTTAGTGCCTATGGGAGAAAGAATTTATTAACAACAGCTATTTGTCGAAAGATTTTCAAATTTGCTAGCAGAGGACTTCGCTGCTGCCCATAAGCATAGTTTATGTGTCTATAAATGGAAACGACACTGGTAAGAACAATGTTATGTTGCATAATATTTAACAGTATGGAAACAGCGATATTCCCGTCAGCATATTATATTCTGATAATTACCTACACCAAAGAGGGTATGGTTCCGTCGGCGTTTGTCTGTCTGTTATCCAGTTCATTTTATGTTTATTTTGTCTGTCACCAAAATAACAGATAAGTTAGGGCCGGATCTTCATGAAATTTACGATAAATGTTAGGTGTATTAGGAGGAAGATATGATTAACTTCTTGTTCAGATCTGTTAAACCGTTTGTAGGTTTGACTGCCCACTGTCTTTTTCAACATAGCTTAAAAAGTTAAAGATGGATCTTTATGAAATTTACAGGAAGTGTTGGGAATGGGACGAAGACCGACTGACCAAATGTTTCTGATGGTCTGTCTGTCCGTTTATCTCTATGCGTGTTTTTATGTTGATCTGAACATAACTCAAAATGATATAAATAGATCTTCATGAAACTTACAGGAATTTTTGGAAATGGTTCGAGGCCCATATGAACAATTTTTAAATCATGATTGGATCATTCGTTTTTTTACTAATGAATGGAAAAATTTCAGGTTTTTTTCTTGAATTGTTCTTATAGTATTCGATTTTATCTTATAGTTTTTTTTTTTTAAATCTGTAACCAGTGCATGCAGTGCAAACAGATTTTTCGGCCTCCGGCAGAAGATAAAATCGCTGTACAGCTTCTGGGACGGCCAACAGTTCAGTGGGGTTATTTGCAGAGGTGGGTAGTTGCGGTCACTTGCCAATCAGAGTGAAAAGGCCGCAGGCCGTTAACCTGCGGCTCCTTTTGCTTCTGCGCAAGTGGTCGCAACTGCCCACCTCTGGCTATTTATAGCAGTTCAACTGCTGCAAAACTTCAAAAACTTTCGGAACCTGTGGTATAGTCATCGGAAAATTGTAGGCAAATAGCCGATTCCATCCGATACTCTCTCCAATGTCCAATGAAAATGAGCTTTTTATCATATTCGTGGACCGGCGGCGGGCATTTTCATTACGTAGAGGAAGGAGCGCAGGAAACAAGTGGGTCCTATAAGGACCAACTAATATGTTGGTTCTCATAAGAAAAGTATTAATAGCTACGTCCTTTAGGAAAGATCGAAGTCCTAAAAAGGCTAAATAGCACTGCTTTCATTGTCCAACCCGTTACGACCAAAAACAAAATATTGAACTTCATTGAAAACAATTAGTATTCCCGAAAATCAGTGCATGGATAAACTGTAGGATTAACTGTTGTGTGACATTACTGAGGTAAGTTAATAATTATGAGTCACATTGAGATATAGTCACTTTGACTGCCCACTCAAACTAGGAAATTCGCAGTTGCAGAAATCTGCTCGCCAGAAGAGCTGTCGCCCTAAGACTTTTATAGCTGTCTTGCAAAGACGGAAGGTTGATATGACAGCTGCGACCTCTCGACCGTCGATATTGTTGGGTAGACCAGTGCCTTAGCAGTGAAATATGAATGACAGAAGCGCTGATACTGCAATTTCAAACTTGAAAATTCGCTTTGCTGGCTGGGAACCGAACATCTAACCTGGAGACAACGAGCGCGACAGCGCTCCACAGAAGCATTGTCACTCTGCCACAAACGTGTTGCATAACCGAAGTTTCAAATAGGTTATTCCTGGGAATAACAGACGTTTCAATTGGTCCTTATGAATAGGGTAATTAAGAATAGGGTCAATTTACCGAGTCAGTTATGGTTCCGGTGGACACATCCACGTCTGAGGACGACGGCAGGCGGGACTGCAACACGGCTCCGAGCTCTTCACGTACCGCCGAGGAGGCCTGGCGGTGGTGAGAGAGGGTATATGGATAGAGGCTGGTAAAATTATAATGACTAGCTGGACTCGTGAAAACATTCACGGTTTACTAACTGTATTTTAAGTGTTTGGAAAATTCCTGGTACCGGTATGCTGGTTATTGGATTTTAATGTAGTTAGCTGCACGTCTCATTTTATGGTGTTTATTAGTGCAAATCGGTAGTTGCCCTCCCAGTAGGTAGTTGTCCTCCTAGTGGGCAGTTATTCTTCCAAGGGGTAGTTGACCTCCTTTTTATGTATCTGTTCTCTACGGGACCCGTGGATATTCTACGGTTGGTAAATGTATTCACTTACCATAGTTTAACGTGAGGTTGTGCTTCTAACTTAACCCAACCCGTCTGAACTGACGTCCGTCGCTTACTCCTGTCTTTCGTTTTGCAGTCCGTCTACCTAACATCTCACCTAACCTTTTGTAGTATATTTATTTCACCACTAAAATTAATCACGAATTTCATCAGCAAGAATTCGCACATGTGCCTTGACAAAGATAGAATCATGACGGTGCTCCTTGTATTGTTCTCCATTGTATTTGATCACCTTTTCTAAGCCGTCTTTCCCTCAGCTTACAGGTAATTTAGCCCTTCCTTATCTTACGCATTTCAATTTTTTGTCGCCGTATTCGGTTTTCCACACTATTTCGGGACCCGTGGCTACTGATCAACAGCCCATCATTATTCTGCTTTGTTTAATATGATAGCGGACCCGAGCGTGAAAAAATTCACCCAATAATCATCAATATATTTCCTTAACATAGGCGGTGCGGAATCTTCTCTTCTTTGACTTGCTTCTTCTTCATCACACTTCTTCATTGATTGTACTTTCGATACAAAAATACATATTGAGGAAAATGCTATGACTCCCAACTCACACTATCGTAAAAGATATGCGCTTTCTTCTGAGCAGTATACGTTAATTCGTCTGCAGCACACTCCTTCTCCTCCCCTCTCTTAGATGGAATGCAAAAAAGAAGTAACCTGAATTAGTAAGCGCTGAAACATCACTAATTTCATTTTCGCTGCGTATCCAGAATACACAGTGAGATAGTTGTTTGAATATAGAATTACTACGTCTACTACACCGGAAAAAATCGGTTCCTCGACGCTTCGCTGATTTTCTGCTAAATGTATACAACGTAAACCAACAAAAAATATAATTTCGATGCAGAGAAAAGTGATGAATGTCAGACTCCACGGGAACGGCAAAAGAAGCTGGAAGAGCAAAATTTAAACTGCATTTCATTGTCAATAACGATAAGTACCGTATTCTAAACTTAGTTTTCTTTTGCATAATGATCTAATTATTGCCTACTGAATTCCATCATAAGGGGACGGGATTGCCAAAATATCCAACGTGTCAAGAAATGCATTCAGATAATAAAGGGATAAGGATTTCACTTAAGCCTCCTTCTTCCACCTCGTTATCGATCTCCATAAAAAATAAACCTGATTACGAAATCTGCATCATGACGGAATTCCCACGGTAACGGAAAACAATGTTACAGATCTAACGCGCTGACACAGAACAGCTCAGGTGCATAAAAACACTCATTAGAAAGACATTGCCCTGTTACATCCGATTAATGCTCCCCACCGTATCATAGATACTTACGTTAGTTCATAATGCTGCCTGATTCACATTAATTTGAAGATTTTGCCGATTTTCTTCCAAGCTATTTGACCGATGACAGCTGCTGAGCTGTCATCGGTAGATGGTAGATTTTCACTTTTGAAAAGCACAAGACGGGACGTGTTCCCTAAACCAGCACACTTTGGCGTGCACTCTACAATCCGAATCTGGTAGTAACGATCACTGCACGGTAACACGTGCTGGTATTGGATTAACACCACGTAATGCTTTCCTCAGTGATATAGATAACACACGCAGAAAAGAATGATACCCAATTACGTCACAACGGAGCGAGCATCCGGGAGCGTTCACTCGTCGTAGGTATCTCCAGCACCTATGTAAGTGTTCATGTTTGTCTTAAAAGACGCTGTAGAGGACTAATAATACAGCTTCCCATGAGACAATAAACTATTAGTGCTAATATCAATGCTCGTCACAAAGGTGCGTCTATAATTCTATTCAATTAGTAGGTGGGTCCACCCTGATGCTTTTCAATATAATTCTTGTTTCAACATGCTTTTTACTGCTCTGATATCATTAATTTTTACACTAAGCAGCACTGATGAGTACATAGGGGATTTCATTCCATTTTAGTTATGGTTTTCATGAGCTCTTTCCGTCTGCGTCATGTTAAACACGTGTCATTTTTCCACTGGGAAGCTGTGTTTCAAACACCAGATGATATTTTCAGATATGTTTACAACTTGAGGAATATATTTTTATTAATGCACAGCATGTGCAAGTACCTACTTATGAAAAATGGTCCTCTCAGTTTTAAAAGTAATAAAATTGAATTTCGTTAATAGTTGCTTTGTAATTAAGTATTGAGAGGCGCAAGAGATATATTATAGCAGACCATGAATACACACAAAAAAAATCATACACACTTATACAGAAATAATCTTAAATACACTGCTGCTATATTGAAAAATGATATGAATGAAGTACAACTGTTAAACGTATTGAATTAGCTGATAATCTCCAAAGCAATGTTTGGCCGCTGTAGCAGCTGTTTTTGTTTGCAGAGGCGACCAGGAGCTCTGGTATAGGGATGTTAGAATTCCTAATGATAGCCGTATTTTAAAAACTAAGTAGTATATATTAGCATTCTTCGATTACAGAGATAATATTTATTGAACTTCTTGGGCATGAAATGAGTTAGTAATTCCTTCAGTACTTCGTCGACTACTAAAATCGTAGTGTAGGGGTGTCCAAGTCTTACAGCGTTACAGACGCCTTCAACCACTGGCGGAATACCTATATTGTTTACAACGAATCAAGTTCCTACGGCTCTGTTAAGTTTCACGACATTTAAGCTCATTGTAAGCAGCGATCTAATTAATTTAGTTTAATGTTTAAGCGAGTTGCAGCTTTTGGCTAGTTACATACCTGTCATGGTGGATACCAATACAGTATATGCTTTAGGGACTTCCCTAGTAACAAAAGCAGTGCACGGCGCATATTTTCCATAGTATGGTATGTACAGCTACGTGTGGTATATATACATATATAACCTATTTGTTACGCATGTTCACTTCTTTTCAGTTCTATGTTCACTGCTTGGTTAATTCATTTATCATTTACTGTATATTTCTCTGTATATTTTTACTACAATTCAAGATACGCTAAATCTTGGAATCTACGAGCGATATTATAAGTCTTACCTTATACACCGTCCCGATCCCAAACCTGGCCGCCGATGGTCCTGGGGTGCCGCCTGGCTGAGGCCACTGCAGTTGTAACTCATCCAGACTGCAAAAAATTGAGAGGCGTCGGTAAATTGGAAAGAAATCATTCTAGAACTGGATGTACAAGAAGATTCTTGAATTCTCAGTTTCGTTAATGTAACAAATTAAAATATTCCCATTTCAAAACATATTCCCATCCGGTACCTTTGATTTCTGATGTTTTTTTATCACCTGTTATAATCCTAACTCATGATGTTTACAAAGCACTGAGGATGGATATTTAACATAGCAAAACGTCTGTTTTTAATAATGTCCAGGATCACATTGGTGCTTCTTTATATCCTGAAAATGAAATTCCAAGGGAATCCACCTATTTCTAGAAACTACATGATTACTGTAATTCTCCATACACTATCACTGATCAAAAGATTGGTAATTTGGATAATTACAGTCAAAGCTTGAAGGCTCGAGTGATTAAATTTTGTTGAGTATATTTACTCGTAATGCAATGGGTCAGATACCAGTGCGTATTTTACGTGCGCATTCATCATCCCAATCCCTAAGATGCGCTACTCCAATATAGATTAGAAGCATAGGAAACGTTTTATTAGTTCTTTGAGAGTCATTATCTTAGTATGATCTGTGTATTGTAATTCTTGGCACACTTTCAAGTATCGTAAAATGAATCTCGACAAAATTACAATGAATGGACAGTAAGGTTCATATATTGTAACGAGCGCGCTATCAACTTAGGATTTGTACAGTTGGTAGCTAATAACAGGTAGTCTTGATATAGGTTGAACTCGCGCTATGCAGTGTTCGATTTATGATGAATTTGAAAATTTTCAATTCCAGGCAATAGATAGAAGTACTATAAAACTTGTTCAGAGCATACTTTTTGGCAGCATACTCTTTGCTTTTTGAAATGCATAGTCCGCACATGCTATGTATTTGAGTGAAGGATAGAGCTGTTACTTGATTTCAAGGTTTCGTTAGAGTTCTAGAATTAAATTCTCTTTTTATTTATATGTATTAAATATTATCAGCAATGCACCGCACATAATTTCCATTCAAAGTGCCTGTTCATGTAGTTTCAAATATTATTTTTGAATATGGTATAATTTTCTCTAACCTTCCGAAGGTCTTCATCTAGCAATACAATACAGAAAAATGACATCGGACACAATCACAAAAATCAATACGTTTGATTTAAATCGTGTCCTCGGTGATCATTTAAATGAACGAAACCATGATTTACATCGAAGAATACCCGTACTGACTTACATTGAATGTACCAAAATAAAATGAATGCTCTACAGCTAAGACTTGAAAGAAAGAAAACAGCAGCGCACTATCGTACTTATTTTATTCATCAGTGTCTTTGCATTGGTCTAGCTACCGCTGTTTCCTGTTACTAAGGACAAATGAACTGCAAAGTGAAGTTTGTGGCAATTTAATGAGTTAGGAGTCGAGCTTATCAGGATCGTTCGCCTGAGTGGCCTGACGCAGTCATTTGCTTGGCTTTAATATTATCAGTACATTTAAAGCGGTAGAAATTTTCAAAAGCGATGTGTTTTAATCCCAATTCTCACAATATTCTCGCCGTCGTTGGCGCTGTTGTAGATTTGATTATTTTTCAGCGAGCGACAGAGCTTTTCAAACGAACGGAAATACTTGAAGTAATTTATTTTGCGGCTAGGTAGGGCATATTTCAATCCTTTGGCAAAAACTTATTTTTCTTTATTCGTTAGAACTCTATCTGAATAGTTGAATACCTTGAATATGCATCAGAGAACATGTTCAACTATTCAGACATATACGTAGCTGAGTGAACTGCATAGAGAGTTTAACATCTAGAGTTCCATCTGATCCTACATGGCCCCGAGGAACGACTTCATCGGCGATTATTTGATGTTATACCAACCACAACTATCTAAAAGTCGATGCCATGTTGAGATAATTCTAGTAAATGACTAGTCCCTGTACCAGTTGAAATTGAATGATAGTAATCTACGGGCTTTACGTCAAAGATTTAATTTACTTTTAGAAAGAAGTTACTTTGAAAGTATATGTGCAACGCTGATACTACGTGACATTTATCTTGGCATGTGAGTCTGTGAGTGTGAAACTGCGGGTGTATGAGAAACCAAAAGTCTAGCTTAAAGTATTAAAACTCGCTTATATGAACAGCTAAACTGCATATACAGGTTTAATTATAAATGCTTATCAGATTACTGGCAGTAGTATACATATGTATGTACGTGTACACTGAATATATAGAAAATACTATTTCATATCCGAAGCTGCCTGAGAGTCAGCGTTCCAACTGTAGCTTGGGGTTACTAAGGGTTCCAGGCCGTCACCTAGTGAATTCCAAGTGGATACCTACAGCTCTCCATTTATACACACTTGTGAGCACCCACCGCTTTATACATTTAAGAACATAATAACTCTTCATTATAAAGCATATCATGCATGATGTATGTATCCAGTAGTATTAATCGAACGGAAAGGGAAAGTATTTTTCGTGTAATAGAAGGCTAATAATTATTATTTCATGCCTCTATGGTGTTTTCAGTATTATTTTTTGTGACCCCAGAAGATATCGCTATCGCTCCCCATATGGTGGCGCAGATCATTGTAGTACTTCTGGTTGAAATTTCTAAAAGTTACTGTAAAAATCGTGAAAAGTGTATATGTACCAGACTAGAATACAGATCAACTGCCACAAAATAACCTTTATACCTAAACAAGAGAAGAACCTTGCATAAGGGCTAAATAACACAACATAGTCCAGACTACATTAAGTACTAGCAGCTACTAACAGGATAAGTTTGAAGACTACCATTGGAGCATACCTTGCTCTATTGGCTAAAGTACAAACGAAGCAGTCCCGGAGTTAACAGATCTTAATAACTCCTATACTNCGCACTTCCTATTTATACCTCGACACAGAGTTATCTCTCCTAAGCCTTGGGCCTCCTTATTCAAACTAAAGTACGCCTCGGCGGAGAAAAGCGGTGGATATGCGCTTAGGAACGTGGAGAGTTGACTCTGTTTGAGAGTTGACTCTGTTTGAGAGATGAATGAAATTACACTGGAAATTGCTATGAAGAGAAACTTAACTTTTACTGAAACTTTGAAAATGTTCTAGATTCCAGTTTCAGAACTTGTACTTTTTTGAAGAATTCCTGTGTGGACTCTAACTTTTAATGAAGTAGCCTCAGTTACAGGGAAGCAGTTATACTTTGAAAAATTTTTGAATTGAAATTTTAAATCCTTAATTTCGGCAAACACTTTGAAATTTTTTGAAGGTGCAGTGTTGGGTCCTTTTGGGATTTAGTCTCAGTGAATGGTGACCTCTTCAACACTTAGAAACTTTTTCTATCTGATCCTTTTAGACTTAGAAAAATTTTCTTCTGCCACCTTTGGTACTTGGTCTCTGGCAGTGAAGTGACTTTGAGACTTAGAAATATTTGGTGATAGGCATTTTGGGGACTCTGTCTCAAAACAGCCTCACACACTAGAAGGTGTGAAATTTTCTGATCCGATTTTGACTTAACTGTGTTACTTATGAGATATCCCTTTTGATTTTTTTTTGGGTTTTTTTCCTAGACTGAATACCAAACAGCTACCAACAAGATAGTCCTTATCCCTATGTTAGAGGAACACCTTGCATAATGGATAGATGATACAGCACAGTACAAGTCTAGACCATAGCACTAGACTAAGTATAAAAAAAAAAAAAAAATCTGCCACAATAAGTATCAGCCTCAGAACCAACAGGTCTTAAGAATGCTTATACCAACACTCATAAATGAAGTGGGGGTATTGGTAATACAACTAGTACTACAAGTCTGGGCTAATATACTAGACTAAGTACAAAACAGCTAACAATAAGATAGCCCTGTTACAAATGCAAAAGGATACCTGCATAGAGGCTAAATGATACAACATAGTACAAGTCTAGGTTACATTACTGGGCTAAGTACAGGAAAAAAAAAATCTGATCCACAATGGACAAGATTTTAAGAACGTTTATAGTAACGCTCATAGATGAAGTGCTTGTACGACCAATACAGCTGATGATACAAGTCTAGGCTGATATACCAGACTAAACTACAGATCAACCGCCACAAAATAACTTTTATACTTGAACAAGAGAAGAACCTTGCATAGGGGCTAGATGACACAACAAAGTCTAGACTACATTAAGTACTAGCAGCTACTAACAGGATAAGTTTGAGGACTACCATTGGAGCATACCTTGCTCTATTGGCTAAAGTACAAACAAAGCAGTCCCGGAGTTAACAGATCTTAATAACTCCTATACTAACACTCATAAACGAAGTGTTAGTATAAGTAATACAACTAGTACTACAAATCTAGATAATATACTAAAGTGCCGAACAGCGACCAGCAAGATAGCCCTTATACCTATACAGTATTACTACAAATGAGAGAAATCAGTTTCTTTCCATTAGTTAATATTTTGGGTGGGCATTGAGTTTGTACTTGAAAATCCATTTCTTAGTTTACTCACCATTAGATATTTATTTCAGTGAAACTTTTCAGGCCAATTTATAGACTCTATGTATTATGGAGTTTCTACTTTACAAACTTAGAAAGTAGTGCCAAATAAGTCAAATAAAATATGCGTTTATGAACGAAAAAATGGAGCTCCTAAAATAATGCGACACAAACGTAAAATTCTCATTACTCTCAAACATGGAACTAAAACAATAAATATTATCGGCAAACCGTAAATCATAGTATTAAAATGCAAATCAAACACATCTAATTCATGTTAACCCACGAGAACCAACGATGTCGAATTTTTGGCCAAGATAAATAATATTCAATTATTTAGTTACATTTGGTCCCAGTATGACGTATTTGAAGTCAGAACCGAAATATGTTATTTCTTATGTTAGTTACAGACCGCCCACCTGAGTGGGCGCTTGGTATTAGAGGGGTCACGCTGCCACTTGAATACAAGCACACGAAAGTAGTGTATAATGATGCGAGATCTTCGTTTTTGAGGATAGGTTCCCCTCGCGCCACCGGATCATCGCGCCGCCCCTTCCGGTTTCCCAGGCCCCGCCCACTTCCGGTTTGCGCCCCCCTGACCCCCGCTAAACCGGTAGTGCATTGGCCGTTATAAACCGGAAGCTCACGCGCGAGGGGAGCTGCGAGGGTAGGTTACCCTCAAAAACGAAGATCTCGCATCATTATACACTACTCACAAACTTGTTACTCGTGCAAACATTGTTCCACTTCAGAAAGTGTATATTATATCAATTAGATTTTTTCATGTAGTAAACGAAATAAGCTTCTATTTTATACAAATTTATCAACAAATGATGCAGAAGGATAAAAAAAATCGTTATATTTATAAAGAATCAATTTCCTCGTATGAAAATACTGTAAGAAAATAAGTGATAAGTAACTCTATATCCATTTATGAAACAGAAGAAATAATAAAATGCAATATGGCTGTTTGAATATGAACATTGAAGAGACTAACGTCGTGACATAAATTGAGACTTGGCACCTATAGACGACATTCAATGAGTGTGATACTAGTGACATCACTCAATGTGGAGAGCAACTTCGCACCTCGGGGCGAATCATCTTTTTACATACATCGTCGTTTTTTCACATCTTACTTCTTTCTTGGGAGATTGATACGCCAACCAGCACTGAACATGAAGTGCAACATCACTCTTTGTACACAAGAGATGAATGGTCTTATTGCACACACCACAACGTCTTTGAGTTGGTCCCATGGCAATATTGTGGTGATATCATCATAACGCGCTGCTTCACTGATGGGACATGATGAGACATGAGTCTTTGTTGCAGCAGCAGACATTGGTGAAAAGAAGCAGCTGACAATTTGCCGCTTGAAATTCAGTTTTGTCATCTGTTTGAACTTTCGGTAGTACAGCCATCCGTCGAGAAGTGTTGCATCCAGAATAAAGCGCCAGAGTCTTTTGCGGAAAGCAATTCGGTATTTAGCTGAAAATTGGTCAAGTAAATCAACACTTGCCATTCCATGAACGTAGTTTTCGATGACTTTTGGTTATGGCGTGCAAACAACTTTTTTTGTGCTAATTTGATCAGCGATTGCACTTTCCAAGAGCACAAAAACTTTCTCCAACTTCATTAGTTCGAACGATGACGACATTGTTATCTTGCCAATGAACAATTGTCACATTTTTTTTCTGCTTCGATAAATACATCAGTTTTTCTTCTCTCCTATTTGGAAAAATCTGTAACCGGTACTGTGCAAATTCTATCCTTTCTAAAAGTCCATGTGAGGTTGATACCACGGATTCACAACCGTTCTAAAAGCGGCAAGGGCGTCAAGTAATTATCAACGAATCCGTCGCTACCTTTTGCCACAAAGTTCACAATCGTTACAGTCACAAGTGATTCTCCAACTTCCATGGTTCTATCTGTTTAATTATCTTTTTGCCATACAACTTGACTCGAATAAGAGCTTCTTCACGAGAGCACCAGCACCAAATTTGTAGGCGAATCTTACTGGCTTACCTCGTATAAACTGTTTCAAACTGTGAAGAGATGAATGGACTTCATTGCTCCATTTATCCCCCAAGTTTTTTCAAGAGCTCCCTCCATTTTTTCGAAGGTGATTTTTTCCAAAGTGTTGAAACAGCTAGGGGTCTCACTATGAAGAGCCGGCCACTTGAATCTATGTTTCTATTATCAGCAAAACGTGAGCAACTCATCATTTGTTCAAATCTGTTTCTATTTATTCTATATTCTGGCACATCAATTTTCATTGTATCTGATTTTGTAGGCCAGATAAGATCATTTTTTTCTAACAGCCACTACGCCACAACATCAAACTCATGGAACAGTACTCTACATTTCTCAAAATCGATAAAAAATATTCATAAAACGATCATTTTTTTAAACGTCGAAAAAATTCTATGAACATTGCTCCTATCACACAGACGTGCATCATTATATAAGAACAACGGACATTGCCTCTCATTTAGAATAACAGTTCAACCATTGCAAGAAATTTTCTCGGGTCATAGCAGAGGGTAGATCTGGCCAGCGCCTAGTCATATGAGCGGCAAATTGTCAACAATCAAAACTCAGAGAAATGTATTTGAAATTTCACGAAAATTAGTGAGCTCCATTAGCAACATTTGAACTTTTACACAGCAGAACGATGTTTATCAGTAATTGGTATCACAGAAAATAAATGGCCAAACATACTTGTTGGTAGCCGTCTTTTCAGTTCAGGAGAAAACGAGAGAAAAATCTTGTAAACAGACGTCATGTCGCTTCCTAAACGTTCTTTTCCCTAGTTAATGTTGAAAGTCCAACGATTTCTCTTTCAAATGAGACATAGAAAACGAAAATTTACAGGTAAATGAAGTAACTCACTTAAGGAGGAAGAAGCTGCTTAAGAAACCTTCTGGACGTTTTCTCAAAAGTTACGGATATTGAAGATGAAGAGAAGGGTGTAGACCTTGTATATCTAGACTTCCAAAAGGCCTTTGATAAAGTCCCCCATCAACGGGTAATAAAAACCTGGAAGCCCATGGCATCCAGGGAGATTATTTAAGATGGATTGGGACATGGCTTACGGGTCGAGAGAAGCGAGTGAAGCTTGAAGGAGGAACGAGCTACTGTATGCAAGTATCATCAGGGGTTCCACAAGGTACCGTGCTTGGCCCACTTCTGTTCTCAATTTACATCAATGATCTGGATCTTAACATCCGTAGTAAAATCAGTACCTTTGCGGATGATACAAAACTATGTCATCCTGCCACGAAAAGAGCCGAGCTCCAACAAGACCTCGACCACCTCATGGAATGGAGCACAACGCGGCAGATGAGCTTTAACGTTGACAAATGCTGAGTAATGCACGTAGGGCTCGTGAACCCTTCAACTCCATTGAAAATGAATGGGACGGAATTGGATCCTGTCACCCAACAACGTGGCTTGGGAATCACTATTAAAAACAAACTACAACACAGTCAGCAAGTTGATGAAAGTGCGAATATGGCAAGTAGAGTACTGGAATTCATCACCAGATATTTTGAACACAGGTCTAAGGACATCATCATTCCCTTGTAAAAGGCGTTAGTGAGGCAACACTTGGAATTTGCAGTTCAATTTTGGGCGCCACATTTGTGTAACGATCTCGATAACATGGAATGAGTCCAACGCAGAGCAACGAAATTGATACCTCAGCTAAGAATTAAGCCGCCTAAAAGAACTGGGTCTGATTTCTCTCGAGCAAAGACGACTCAGGGGGCAACTAATAGAAATATCAAGTACTTGAATGGCTTAAATGACGTACCTAAAACGGGACTCTTTGAAAGAGACCTTAATGATCGTCTGCGAACCAACGGTTAAAAACTCAAGCATAAAGCTCGAAGAACAATCTTAAGTCAGCAGTTCTTTCCGTATTTCATAGTAAGCATTTGGAATAGACTCCCTTGCGACGTTGTTAGTGCGGAATCAGTCAACGCGTTTAAAAATCGTCTGGGCATACATTGGGTGAGACATCCCCCACAGCTAAGAATTCCTCCTCCAGGAGTCGCAGAATATTAACGGCCACACCTTCCGAGGCTACCGTCTTCTTCTTTCTTTCGCTCCAACTACTCAGTGTAACATTTTTAACTCCGCATATCAGCGGCTCTTGATCGTGCTTGCGTTCATTCATGATCGTCTCGTTTTCTGAGATTCTTCTCCTTCCTCTTTTTCTTCTTTTTTCCCCAGTCCTGTATATCCTACTAACATAATGGCAATAGATCATAGAGGGCAGGGGCGTAAGTTCCGGTGTCTCTTTGAGAATGGGCCTCTTGGTTCGTCTACTGCCGTTTATCTAATATAATCTAATCTAAACTGCAAGATTAAAAGTAGGGCAACTTTGCACCCACTTCAGTGGGTGCTCGGTTCTCGTGGGTTACAAAAAAGAAATTGCTATTATTACAAGACCGCAACCAAAACAATCAGGTGTGCATGAAACACGTTTCGCATGCAATTAGTAACACAGAAACTATTTCGAGAGGTACTGAGTGTAAATACAATTCCCGAGAAGAGGACTCTTGCTGATAGCCGACTAATGCAGCTAGTAGTCAGTAATTCAGCAATTCTACCATTAAAAATTATATAGTGAATCTTAAAGTTACATTAAAGTATATATTTATTTCCCCACTGTGCACGATATAATCACATTAGTTTCATATGACCTGTACAGGGTCGTACTTACGCGTTACTGGCTAGCTGATGTAGTGTACAATGTGCTGGAGGTACTAGCGTCTCTACAATGTCTTCTGGTTCTTCTGCAGTATCTTCTGGCCGAGTTGTTGGTACCTCAGTTTTGGGACTCCATTCTTGTGGTACCGCTGAAGAATCATGAACAAGAGGTTCTTCCAACTTCACAGGAGGTATTTCAGGGGGCTTCGAAGTCCCTTTAGGCGGCTGGTGTCCAGATAAGGGTAGTTTGCGTCCATCAGCAGCTTGTTGGGTTCTCACTGGTGAGTGTTGGTGCCTCACTGATGAATATTGCTGATTCCCTGATGGCTGTTGGGGCCTTAATGAAGGCTGTTGGGACCTCACTGAAGGCTGTTGGGGTCTTACTGAAGGCTGTTGGTGCCTCACTGAAGGTTTTTGGTGCCTCACTGAAGGCTGTTGGGGTCTTACTGAAGGCTGTTGGTGCCTCACTGAAGGTTGTTGGTGCCTCACTGAAGGCTGTTGGGGTCCTACTGAAGGCTGTTGGTGCCTCACTGGTGGCTGTAGGGGTCCTACTGAAGGCTGTTGGTGCCTCTCTGAAGGCTGTTGGGGTTCAACTGAAGGCTGTTGGTGCCTCACCGGTGGCTGTTGGGGTCTTACTGAAGGCTGTTGGTGCCTCACTGGTGGCTGTTGGGGTCTTACTGAAGGCTGTTGGTGCCTCACTGGTGGCTGTTGGGGTCTTACTGAAGGCTGTTGGTGCCTCACTGGTGGCTGTTGGGGTTTTACTGAAGGCTGTTGGTGCCTCACCGGTGGCTGTTGGTAGCCATGAGGTGGCTGGCTGTTTGCTAAAACTTTATTTTCTGAATCATTCGATGGCTTTTTATCCCTAATGCTCTCAACTACTCTAACATTTGGGCCACTGGTAGCCGCAGGGGCCACTTTATACTCTTTTCCACCGTCCTGTGAGGGCATCGGCTGTTCATGGCTCTGCGTACGCAGGTTTTCAGTTGGTGGTTGATCGTTTCCTTCGCATGGGGCGGAAGAGGCAAGTCTATTCTCAGGAATTTGAAATGGTGGATGAACTTCAGCAGTGCTATTCTTGTTGTCAACATGCGGCAGTTCGTGTGATTTTTCTCCAACATTTTGCACTGAAGAGGGCAGTTTTGTATCTTTTGTAGCATTTTTATTGGCCTCCAGACTATCACTGCCAACAACGTAATTTTCTGCTTTCATTGCATCGTTTCCATCAGAAATGTTGCCTGGAACGCCCATACCATCTGCTTCCAAGTTTGATGAAACTGGAATCTGGAAATTTTCACTGATTCCAACTCTACTGTTTTCAACAACTTCCATCCGCTGGAGGTCTGCTGAATTAGACCGAGAAGTCGTTAACGTTCTACTCTCCTGTGATGATGCCGAAGAACTGCTTTTTTCTTCGCAAGCATAAGTAATTGGTGACTTTGACTTTCCACTTTCGTTAACTTCATCCCCCCGTGATGCGGTTTTGGCATCATCGCGTTGTCTAGCGTGAGATCTTTCGTTTGCAGAATCCCTTGGATCATCAAAAGCCTTAAAGTGATATACCTGGGACTGGGTTTGCTGAGCCTCAAACAGAGGTAGTTGATCCGTGTAGCTGTCGATATCTTGCACAGTTTGCAATGCTAAGTTTCTTTTCTCGGTCAAAAGATTGCTTTTCGTTTTCGTTGCACCGCAATTTCGAGAAATTCCATTTGTAGCAGTTCCAACCACTCGGCCAGTTTGTGTGTACCTCGGAGAAGAAGCAAACATATCACTCTCACAAGCAGCCAGTTCATCAATTCTTTCTTTACCGGTTTGATGCGAGATAAATCTTTGGGGAATAAGATTGTCAGTCAAGACGCTATCATGGACATGCGAAACAGATGCTCCATGTTTATATGGAGGTCTCGACATCGAAGAAGTAAAATGAGAATCTTCTACGCCAGCTTCTTTTCTATTTTGAGGATCCAAGTCATCTTGTTGATAGAAAAACTCAAAATAACCACAATTCTTGGGATTAGCCAGGTTCGTTTGAACCAGATCAGCAGGTCGAGCATGAGGTGAAATGGTACTTTCGATGCTAACACTTGGTAGAAGATACATTTTGTAAGCAGGTCTAATAGATATAGAGTGGCTGTGCACAACTGATAGGCGACTCTTTGATAAAGGTGGTTGGGGTTCTAGATGGTGCACTTGTACCACATCTCCTATGACCAGCCGTCGTGTTTTAATATTCGTTTCTGTAGTAAGAGCGAGAGGCCTGAAAATTTTCAGTGGTCTCTCGTCCGTAGAATTTTCATCGCTGCTTATTTTTGTACCTAATAGAGGAAATGACTTTCGCTGTTTATTCTTGATCAGGGAACACTCCGTAGAATGAAATTTTTTCTTCTTGCTCTCCTGCATTTCGGCGACGATTGTTCTTATTGACTCCAAAGAAAGCTTAACTGTTTTTCTCTGGCTGCTTGGTATCTTCCGTCTTAACGTAGAGTTCTCATTTAGTCCATGACTCCTGAAAACGTCAAATGAGATTTACCAAAGATAACACTAAGTATAACTAATTTAATGAGCAGGAAGAATACTCAACAGCTTAGCGTTACATAAAAACAGTCTGCTAGTGATAAACAAACTGATTTTATAGCAGAAAAGATTTCATTTTTTTTAAACGGTATATCATTGTCCGTTGAAATGGAGGAACCAACATGCCTATGTATTTGGTCGTAAATCTCATTGCACGCTTATAATTCTCCAAAAGAACAACATTTTGTTAATTATATTCGTTATTGCAAGAGAATCGTCTATTATAGTCAAAGCAGCGTAAGGAGTCCGATGGGCGTGGCTAAGAACGCAAAGCAAATGGGCCAAATCTCACTTAAGCGCGTGGTATAACTTGTCTCAATCGATAAAATTATATTCATATTCGAATACTCAAAGTGCATTAGTTAGTAGATCAGATTTGGCACTGCTGCGTTCAATTCAGCCCCGGCCCTAAAGGATTACTTACGCTGGTTCGACTACAGTCGTTCTTCTGATAGCGATGTACAGGCGGGTTCACTCGACAATCTTTTGGTTCCCATAGGTACATCTCAATGTCCGGATGCGATGCTATGTCCATTTTAAGAGCAGTCAAATGAAAGACTTTCTGAATGGTAAGTGCTCTGATTTGAAAAGATATCTAAAACTTTACATGTGCTTAGCCTGCTGTCGTGACGGCAAACATTTTACTACTAAATCCTTCGGTTGACACACAGTTGTGTGTACTAGAACACTACAAATATTCAGGCGCCGAGAAGTAGGCATGGACACCAAAACAGATGGTTGCGTGAATCCGATTTAACTCGAAAGAGATGCATCATTAAAGCTAATAGCGTCTGCTCTGTTAGATGTCATAAGTAGGCATCTATACTGACTCAAATGCTTGTAAACCGACAAACAATGAGCAACGGTGAGTCCAGTGATCGAGGGCATGCAGCACCTGCACTGATGTTCAATGATTTCTGCGATGGCAGGGAGATTGCTGAACAGTGCGTAAAGTTCTATGACAAAAAAAAAAAAAAGCAGCTGACCTCAACTGAATCTTGTTCATGACATTTCACATTACAATGCCACCTGTTACTGTATGGCTACTTGCGTTGGTGATGTGAACTGGTAGAACGCATAGAAAGTAAGAAGCAATGGTCAAAAGTAGATAACCAGAAAATGCTGGAACATCAAGTTATACTGCAGGCAAACTATGATGATACTAACAATCGGGTGATATGTAACTGTTTTAGATCGACTATGTACTGAAAAAAAGGTGCTCTTGAGGGCGGAGACAAGGGCGAAGAGATCTACAACGTAAAAAAAGGTATTTCCGTTCCCAGCAGTTGCCGAAGTTAGGTACAAATATGTTAGCCTAAGTGGCCGTAACAGAAGAAAATATGAGTGCCTTCGGTTAACATAACTTCAGCTGCAGGGCTCCGAATGGTACTTTTGGACCGTTTATCGGAAGCCGATACCTCTTGAGGATACAGAAAACTCACTTTGAGGTGATGTTATTTTGTGAGTTGAAAGAGCACGAGGGAAGTTGTGGATGAGTTCATGCTAAAGGGATTAAAATCTGTTACATCAACTGCAGGAAGAGAATAGAAGAAGTCTAATGCTGGGGCTACACTATATAATCGTACGCTCAACTTGATCAGCGAATGTACAGCTCGCCTATCGTTCCGAAACCTATTTAAGGTCGGTAGCGTTGGTAGGTTAGCACGAGAGACGCGCTAGCTCCTGCAATGTTTGTCTCCATATAAAAGTTGGTGTGTTTGAAGGCAGAGCTAGGACCACTGTGTATATGAAACGCTTGTTGGGGTATATCATATCACAAAATCTAAAGTAATTATCGCTTGTCTAGAAGGGGCCATATTGGGTAAAGAAACTGGGATGCAATCTCTATACTTACTCTGTATCCCACGAAGAACTTTGAGCGCTGTTACCAATTGTCGCGCGTGTTATGCTCGTGACCTTCTTCTGGCTTCCAAATTTCGAAAAACTGCCCTCAGCAGTCGCAGCTTGGGAACTCTTCAGAAATTTCTGTAACATCTTTGTTTTGCTCGGCGTCGCCTTCGATGGACCTGCAGTTCCAGTTGCAAGACATTGGAACTTGTTAGTGGAATCCACAGTAACTGGTCCCGAGTTTGGTATTAGTTTTGCAGAATGTTCACCGCCCGGGGGAATCAGAAGATGGTTTTCATGAAACTGTCTACTCTCTCGAGACTGCAGACCGCCGAGGAGCTTTTGCGTCTCAGCCTTAGAGACTAAATCCGTTTGTTTCTTTGCCTTAGCATCCATGGTGATGTTGCCCTTTGGTTTGATGCAGTTATTGTCTTTCGGTCGTAAGGTGAAATGAGGCGGTATTTCCTCACCATCTCCCTGGATGTCAGGGACATCGCTATTGAGAGATGGAGTCTGATTGGTTGTGGCCATAGATACTTTTACGTCACAGTGACTCTGATTTGCTAGTTCATGGGTAAGTTTGTCCGCATTATTATAAATTTGATCTTGGTTTCCGTAAATGTTTTCTTCCATCGAAGTATGCTGGGCAATTTTGCTGGAGGTGAACACGTTACTTTTACTCAAACTATATTGGCTAATTTGGTTTCTGATTTTTGTGGTAGCCTTTTTTTTCTTATTGAAATTTTTTGGTGTATGGCTTCCTTCACTTTTCGAAATCGTTGCCGCCTTAACAATGCAGTCATCGCGTCTTTTGCTGGCATTGTTAAGTTTTTTGTGTGAATCAGCAGGATCGTTATGTTCGAATAGATCTTTTCGATTCTTTTCGACTCTGCTCTCTACAGATTTCTCTATTTTCTTCAGCAAACGAGAACCACTACGTTGCTGCAGATCGAAATCAGTTTCACTAGTGACGCTGAGAGGGTATGCTCGGAGGTAGCCTTTCTTTGCTTGTATTATATCACTGACACAATCTGCATCACGTTTGGATTTATCAGGTAAAGTAGCATTAGTTTTTCTTGATGACTGCTTTACGACCGTTGAATTGAAATCTGTATCGTTGGCCAAGGGATAAAAATTCCCAACGCCCTTCAACTGATTTTCGGAACCATTCAGCAGTTGTTGGAGTTTGACGGGAGAGTTTGCTATCTCTAACTTCCTTTTCACAACTTGACGCTTAGTTGTAGCGTAAGCAGCGTTAGAGGCAGCAGAGACGCTGGACTCTGCAGCGTTAGAGCTGCACAGAGTGACGTTGGAGAGCAGGTTAGTCCGTGTGGTATCCACCCACTGCAGTAAACTTGCGACGTCAGGCCTTGCGAAGGAACACTGCACTCCCACCATCCTGTTGAAACAATTAAAGTTTATACTACATTTACTCGCAATAGTAATGCACAAAGAGAAAACTTTCTACTAAGGGTGTGTTCGACTGACCGGCAACAACAAGACTTCAAGGCATGACTTATCCGGAAATTAAGACAAGTGCGTTTGATCGCGTTTCTGGTCCAACTATTTGGCCGTTGAGCTACCGGAAACACGGTCCTTCCTCTTGAAATGGACTATTCCGCCAGTCCGTAGTAACTAGGTTGCTTATTCTAACACCTTCAATCCGACTCAAGGTAACGAAGCCGACGCTCATTATTAAAATTTCGGACAAGGTAAGCTTCAAAATCTTGATTTGTCTGGCCACTCGAACGCTCGCTTGATGTAGCCAATCGATGCAAACACGTATATCAATAAGGATGAAAAGGGTAGTTCCTCGTATTAATTATAATAACTCATAATTAGGTCCTTTTGCCCTGCTTGAAATATAATTGTTTTTGGTTGAGTTATCCCGTGCGTCTCTCGGTGTACTGCACGGTAGAACTCCTTCAGCAGAGACTTATAATTCAGAGATATTTCCTGCAGCTGAGCCTTACTTAAACTGAGAAAATGTAGAGACTGTAGGCAGCTACATCTGTCTTGAATTGCAGCAATAGGTAGGACTCTATGGAGTGACCTACAGAACCGTGTAATAAAACCTCTATCTGGCAGTATCTTCAACTGTGCTACTTCACGCATTAGTATGGTGTTCGGTAAAGATGAATTTTCACAAAAAACACGGGTAAGAAGCACGCTGCAGAACTTGTCATCTCGGAACTGAAACGTCTCCCTAAACTGAGAACTATGCCTTTCCGACGTGCTACGAGTTCCAAACGGGGTCCACTGAAGCAGTGCTAACATTAATTGGATCTTACCCCGGAAAGATAGTTTTAAATGACTGCAGAGTATTCTGCACATAATACCTAGACCACGCTAAATACTCGCACGCTAAACCCTATGAGCAGACGTTCAGCCAGCAGCAATGAAATGAAATTTCTGGAAATAAAGGAGGCTAGCAGCACTTTCATGGTTTATCGCAACGACGTTAGACGTGAGTGTCCCCTCGTAAGTTGAGCATACGCTTGTATAATGGGGCTATGGCATAAGGTATGGTCTTAAGCAGTTCCCTCGAGTTCAGCTGTTTTTTTTTTTTAATTCTGACTTGTCCAATACGTCTCCCGCGAGCGTCTGTTTCGCAACCGTGAATCGTGTTCCCGGTATTAATCACAACCTGTTACCCATGAGACGGCCCCAAAACTTAGTCATGCTGAGGACTTGGCTTGAGGGCAATCGGTTTGGGATGAGCGACAAAACTTAATGCAAAATGGCGAAACTAAAGATTATGGCTGAAGTTTGGGACAAGTTAAAGCTTATGAGATTAAATTATCAAGAGGGGCATGTCGAAATCGATGACACCTTTAAACTAAGCCACTGAGGCACTCTACGGTACAATACTACAACCATTCAATACTATTATAGTGTAATTAATAAAAGCACCATGCAGTACGGTACAAGATTAGAAAGCAACACTACCGTTTCATCTGAGTGCAAAATACAATATGAGGGGAATAAAATTCCAAGAAATAAGGAAGATGTTTGCGGACAACATGGCGGACTCATACGATGTTCAATAGCTTGGGAAACTTAAGCCCCGTCCAGACTACCGCAAAAAAATCTCTCCCCACTGTGGCGATTTCGCTGATCGCTGCGAATTTGCGTCATCAGATAGCGCCTGTGTGCGTTGCCGCAAGAGTCCAACTTGCGGGATATTATCACGATTTAGGCGGCAAACAAAGCAGGTTCACAATAAAGTATTTTGTTCCTTTCAAGTAAAGCAAATAAATTAGGCGTTACATGAGGTTTACTTGCTTCTTTATAGGCATTTAAAAAGCCTCAAGCTTTTCTGAGTTCTAAGTCACTGCAAATTTAACAAGAAATATGAAACTTTTCTACAGTAGTGACACTTGTGAAGAAAGCTGAGTTGACGGCAAACATTTCATTAACTTTTGTAAACACACAGTTGTGTTTAAGAGACAAAATAAAATCTTCGAACACTTTGTTCCACGTATGGAAAACAGAAAATTGTAGAGTTCCCCCCCCCTCCTGAAATTTTATTTACTTGACAATCATTTTTGGAGTTGCTGTCCAAGCCAGTCGTTTGAATGAGTTGCTATGCCCTCAAAAACTCTTCCACGTGGTAAACAAAAACGTGAAATTGTCAGCCCAAGCTCAGTTGGCAGTACGTGTTTTGACGAAGAACGCATATAACTAGTCTCTGCATTTACAATGATTTCTTATTCATAGTTGTGTCGATACCAGAAGTAAAATAAGTTATTAATATCAACAAAAACTGCAGCTTTTTTAGATCAAGGAGCGTGAGCAACGAAGTTTTGCTGGACATCTACGCTTAATAAATAGTCAAGCGTCGCTACACTGCCCCGTGCGGCAGTGTGAACGCTGCTGAGAGATTTTCGCTGCGTTCTGCGAAATTGCACAGGCGCTTATCGAACTTATGAGTGGAAGTGTGGACGGGGCTTTACGCAGATGCGCGGGATCTAGCCGCTTTGTTCACACTAGGGAATGGTCTGTTGAACAAATGATATCCAGCTCCTTTCAGAAAGCCCCGTTGTCATTATAAAATGCTCAAAAATATGACAAAAATATATTGTGCCCATTCCCTTCACAATTTACATTAACTAGAAGTCTATGATGGAATACCTCAAAAATGATGCATTTAACAACGACCTAAAGTAGCTACTAGCGGTCTGTCTACAAACTTTCGCGAAGTTGAGCAGCAAGTTACAATAAAAACACAGGATGCTCCATTCTTGCAACTTTGCGCAACTACGTGAGTTTAGATGTTGTCCGAGTTGATCTGGCGGTCAACTTTCAAATTTGCGCATTTGACAGTCATGAGGCGCCCTTTTACTTAAGAGTACCAATACCAAGTAAAACAGTGGGCAGGAATAACTTCTGATGAAACGTTGACAAAGTCTGCGGTTGATCAAATAATGTTAAGGCATGTTAACGTTTTTTTACGGGCGATTAGAATTTTACAAATTCTAAAAAAAATTTGACGTAATCTATGAGGCGTGATAAGTGTTTTATTGTAAAATTGTAAGATATTCGGGATGTTTTTGCTGCTCGAGATCTTCTGTGATTTGAGACGAAGGAATTGATTATTTATTCTAACGACATTTTTTACGGACAAATTATAGTTCAAAAGCAATTGATTCAGGCGTTACCCAAAACGTCGCTCACCCAAAGTTCGCGTTGACGGTGTCAAAAATAGAAGCTCATTACCGATGATGCCCTGCAGCTTGGCCCCGCCCGTGGATTAATCTTGTGCAGTCTCATCATCCTTCGAGGAGGCCCTACCAAAAAGCGCTGTTCCGTTCTCGCAGCCGGATGTTTGCCTAAAATATTCGGATTAGAGTACAAATACGGGGAGATTACTACAGTATACTACTGCCCAGTAATTGTTTAGGGATATTTTAAGAAATCCATTTCATTATTATTTTTAGGCACCTTTCATACTGTACGTTGGGCATACTGCCCATACAGTGGTCTATCCTGCAGAACATAAACATGTAGACGTTACGTTGGGACAGCAGCAGGAGACGGAAGTGACAATAGCTGCCCAGTGCGCGTACAGTAGCCGCCTATTGTACCGCGTCACCAGATCGGCAGGCCGATATGGCGGTCCTCCGCCCTGCAGTTTATCTTTAATAACCTCAGATGTGCCGCAAAAAATAATGCATTTCAATTCACACTCTGCAAGCGGAAGTTAGCTGCCTCGGAGTGGACGCCTCTCGTGGATATTTGCGTACTGCATCGCGTGGCCTGCGTTTTGCTTTGAACCGGCCTGATCCTGACAGCGCTGGCGTTCGGAGGGGCTAGAGGAATAATGAAACGAGTCAAAAGAACTAGCTACCAATTTTACCACTTCCTTGGTAACCTCAAAGTCATATCTTGCCTTTACATGTCTTTTCATTTTGAAATTTTCAATCGTGATTTTCTCTGAAGACGACTATTTTTTTGTTGAAACGCGTCAGAATTCATCAAAGAAAAATAGGAATGTTTTATTTCTTTGACTATTCTGCCCATCGACGTCTACCAAAATCGCATGAGGATAAGTCTCTTTCTCACCTAAAACTCTGAGCAGAAGTAGCCATCTGTATCAGTATTACCTGTTAAATTGAAAATATTTATTTATACAGAAAGTAAATTCCTTATGTATACATTAACCGATTTTCCTGTCATGCTTGATGCATCTACGAAGACCGCTGGCCAGTTTGATTAACTACCTCCGCCAAGGAGGTTATGTTTTCGTCGGGTTTGTCTGTCTCTTTGTTTGTCTTTCTGTCTGTCAACAAGATAACTCAAAAAGTTATGGACGGATTTTAACGAAATTGATAGGGATTGTCAGGTATGTCAGGAAGAACAGATGATTAACTTTTTGCGAAGATCCGTCCATTCATTTGTTGGTTTGTCTGCCTCATTTTTCTCAATGTCATAACTCAATAAGGTATAGACATGTTTTAATAACATTTACATGAGTTGCTAGGTATATCATAAAGAGTAAATGACCCAATTTTTGTGATGATTTGTTAGGTCGTATGTTTGTTGCTATGTTTGATTTACGTTTGTTAGCGCAATAACTCAAAAAAGTTTTGAGTAAACCTTTATGAAACTTACAGGAATTGTTAGTAATGTTAGAAGATATGAATGATTAAATTTTTGGTGCAGATCGGTTGATTCGTTTCTATGCTTGAGTTGTGTTTGCCATAATGTTTGTTACGCAATAACTCAAAAAGTTTTGAATGGATGTTTATGAAGTTTGCAGGAGTTGTTAGTAATGAAGCAAGCTTTAAATGATTAAATTTTGGTGCACATCAGTTGGTTTGTTTGCATGTTTGATTTATGTTTGGCATAACGTTTGCTAGCAGCATAACTCAAACGGTTATGAAAGGATCTTCAAAAGAAAAAAAATGAGAAACTGTTAATACTATTGAAAGACACAAATTATTAGATTTAGGAGTTGATACAAAAGAAAGCATGGTTTCAGAGCCAATTTGAATTTTTCGTTATTTTCGTTACCGTTGCCTACTTGGCGGAGGCATGCGATCTCAGAGTGCTGTAGTTGCTACTACTTTTGTAATAAGTTTCGGCGGCGCCTCTATACCCACACACTAAAAAATAATTGTAAAGAATTCGCATTGATATCCCAACATTCGATTACTTGTGTGTGTCTGCTCCTGCTTGGGAGTAAACATTGCATTTTCGTGCTGGGTTGTAGATTAATAGCAAGATTTGTAGTTATTGAAGATTCCTAGACACTGAAGATTTGTAGGTACTGAAGATTCCTAGACACTGAAGATTTGTAGATACTGAATGAGGTGAGGGTAGTCAGCTCGACAGGTGTGAAACATTACCATCCACCTATAGCAGCTGCCGAAAATGTGAGGAGAAAATATTCTGTTTTTTTTTCAAGTTCAGTACGTGTAAGGGTTGTTAAAAATACACTCGTATTCATAATGTTTAAAGGCTTGACACCACGTTCAGGCCACATCTAAAAACGTAACGATTAAAGCAACGTTTCGATGTAACGTACATCATCCTCAGGCATATAAAATCTGAAATATACAGGTAGAGAATCAAAATAAACTATTCAACGAAGATAATGTGACTAGTAAAACGTATATAAGCTTATTTAGTACAATAGGAACTATCTGT
>LQNS02276927.1:6728600-6743018 GCA_001587735.2 Parhyale hawaiensis | reverse complement strand
TAAAGCAACGTTTCGATGTAACGTACATCATCCTCAGGCATATAAAATCTGAAATATACAGGTAGAGAATCAAAATAAACTATTCAACGAAGATAATGTGACTAGTAAAACGTATATAAGCTTATTTAGTACAATAGGAACTATCTGTGTACTTAATTAACTGTACGTTCACAGTGAGCACAAAGGTCCCCTACCCACACTGTCAATAGCAAGACATGACAGTCCCCTACCCACATGACAGTGTAGGTAGGGGACCTTTAAAAATTGTGCTCACTGTGAACGTACAGTTAATTAAGTATACGGATAGTTCCTATTGTACAAAATAGGCTTAAATACGTTTTTCTAGTCACATTATCTTTGTTGAATAGTTTATTTTGATTCTCTACCTGTATATTTCAGATTTTATATGCTTGAGGATGATGTACGTAACATCGAAACGTTGTTTTAATCTTTACGTTTTTAGAAGTGGCATGAACGTGGTGTCAAGCTTTCAAACATTATGAATATAGGTGTATTTTCAACAACCCTTTCACGTACTGAACTTGAAAAATTTAGAGTGGTTGAGGAATTAGTGAGGAGAAAATATTCTTCAGTTTTTTTAAATGGCAAAGGCCTGTAGTATATATAACTTCTTTGCATCAACCGCATTAGTGATATTGTTAAACATATAGCTCATATTTATATCTGCACTTATCTTTCATGAATTTCAGAAAGCAAATAACCATTTGAATACACAAAGGCGTCTATTTACGGTAGGTTTTGGTTTCATCGACCAAGAGCCCGTAAATAATGCTGCAATGCAATTAGTTTTTACGAGTTGGCAGTCAATAATTGAATAACAACCTGCATTCGTCAATAAGTTTTTGTTGCGTCATAATGCGATGACCATTTTTTTAGAAACTGGTATACAGGAACTGTGGGCAGTGCATAAATAGGAGAAGGTCGACAAGGTGACCTTCTGTTGATCACAGGCAGTGACAGCGTGCGCATTTCACGTGTCATATCCTCTGGTGTGTTGCCTCTGTTATTCATTCTATAATTATGTGGTAATTTTTAGCGTATTTTTCGGTTTATAAATGCACAGCGAAACTGCAGAAGCACCGTGTAATCACAATCCTGTTTAGGTTACCTACCTAAAAACGGTTGTTTTGACCTAGAAAACGTTTTCTGTTAACCAAAACACGTCTGCCGTAACCCTAAACAACGTATTCGGTTGCGGAACTGAGGGAATATTTATTTGACATTGGAAAAAATTTGCATTTAGACTGTCAATTTCTTTTCATTTTACCTAGGTACATTGGCTTCAGGTTATGGCTATCCAACCTAATACTAAGAATGACCGTCTTGTGTTTATATATTTATTTATATATTTACCTCCGCCAAGGAGGTTATATTTTCGTCGTGTTTGTCTGTCTGTCACCAAGATAACTCAAAAAGTTACGTATCGATTTAGACGGAATTTACAGGGATTGTTAGCTATGTTAGGAGGAGCAGATGATTAACTTTTGGTGAAGATATATCCATGCGTTTGTTTGTTTGTCTGCCTCATTTTTCTCAATGACATAATTCAAAAAGTTATTGATGGATTTTTATGAAATAAAGCTGAGTTGTTAGGTATATACCAAAGAGTAAATCACTAAATTTTTGTAATTATCCGTTTGTTCGTTTGTCACTGTTTTTAATTTTATGCTTGTTAGCACAATAACTCAATAAATAATAAATGGATCTTTATGAAATTTATAGGGGTGTGGGTGTTTAGTAATGTTGAGCGACATGAATGATTGAATTTTGATGAAGATCGGTTTCTAAGTTTGACTCATGTTTGACATAACGTTTGTTAGCAGTATTACTCAAAAAGTTATGAACGGATCTTCAAGAAAATTGAACAAGCTGTTTTTACTGTCAAAAGCCGCAAATGATCAGATATTGGAGTTTATGCAAAGAAAATTATGGTTTCAGAGCCAATTTAAATTTTTTGCTACCGTTGCCTCGCTTGGCGGAGGTATGAGCTCTCAGAGTCCTCTAGTTATTTATATGTTCGGTGTCACGCTCTTAAGAAGAGATATTGAAGAATTCTTTCTATTCGAATGTTGAAGTTCACTCAATGCAGATACATATACACAGCTCCTCTAAGAACTCCATTGCATCGTCGTTCGTACACTCTTCTGAGGTTTCCTTCATCAAATATTTTTTTTTCGTGTTCGCTCTTAACGAAATAGATAGGTGAAAAATAGGCCAGTATGCAGATTTCGTAATCAACGATGACGAGGTTGCAGAAAGTTAAAGTGGAATCCTTACCCCTTTATTATCTGCATGCATTTCTTTCCCCGTTGGAAATTTTGACGATCCTGTTCCCTTCTGATTCGATTAAGTAGGCAAAAAACCATATACTGAAGAAGTAGGCCAAATTTGGAATACGGTACTTATCGCTATTAACATTGAATTCAGTTCTTGCTCTTCCAGCTTCTCTTGCCGTTCCCGTGGAGTCTGATATTAAATACGTTTTCTCTACATCGAAATTATATTTTCTTTTGGTTTACGATGCACACATTTTGTAGCAAATCAACAAAGCCTAGAGGAACCGATTTTTTCCTGTATAGTTGGCGCAGCCATTCTTTATTCCAACTTTTCGGGAGTGGAAATTTAGTTCTGCTGAAACTATCTCGCTGTGCATTCTGGATACGCAGCGGAAATTAAATTCGGCGATGTTTCACAGCTTACGAATACAGTTATTTTTTTTTCATGTCATCTAATGGACGGAAGGAGTGTGCTGAAGACGAATTGAAGTGTACTGCTTAGAAGAAAGCACGCATCGCTTACGATAATGATTTGAGTTGGCTGTCGTAGCTTTTTCCTCTATATGTATTTTAGTAAAGAAAGTACAATCAGTGAAGAAGTGTCATCAGTCATCACAAATTTCTTGTGATGGAGAAGAAGCAAGTCAATGAAGAGAAGATTTTGCACCGGCCTTCTATAAAGCAAACATATGGATTATTGCGGGATTTTTTTCACGCGCGGGTCCACTAGTATACAATAAAGATATACGAAATAGACATTCGTGTCTACGCTACATGCATATGCTCGCTCAAATTCCAGGAGCACAAAATTCGAAATGTCGACGATTCTCAGCACAGCTGTGATTACACCTTATCGTGTTAAACATTGCACCAAAACATGCGCCATTGCAAACTTATATACCTATTCAGAATCTAAAGATCGAGGCGGTCGAATTCGAAAGTTTACCATTAATTGGCATTTGCTGCAGTGCTAAAGCTGAAGTGGCGGTAGAAATTTTGATGACTTTTTATCTCCCACGAGTGAAACGAAGAGCTGTGATACTGTTTTCTTTGTAGATTAAAGTAGATGAATATGTTTGTCTGTCCACCCAAAAAATGATGGGGAAGGAGTTGAGCAATGTTCACAATTATTTACAGAAGGTATGGTGGGTTGACCTAGATGTGAAAAATGTCGGTCCAGAGTAAGTATGGCCTTGAAATTTTCCTCTACTGCTGGTGGTGGTCTTACGTACGCCACGAAGTGTTCTAGTATTACAGTGTCATAGTATGTAAGTCGAAGCCTTGCCAACGGCTCCGTAAATGGAAAGTTTATAAAGAACGCTTCGTATTTGTGCTCTCTTGGACATTGGTCTTTACGTTCATTACTTGCTGAAACTCGTGTTTGGTGAGTGCCTGGCAATCTCACAATAGATATTTGTGTTGCACAAAGTCCTCCATTTCATGCCATAATTTCAATCAATCAGTAAATCTTAAGCAAAAGCTTAAAACTACATCGCGGCTAGAAAGGCCGTTTTAATCAACGAACATTAATTATTTTAGTTAGGTTTTTTCCTACAATATTTTCTGTCACAGAACGAGCAGACAAGTGCGATGTAGCCTCCTTAACAGAAACAGTACCGAGTATACCGGAAGGTGATGATGCATTAATTATATTAATGTTTTTTGTAATAAGCGTTTGCGCAGCAACAGGAGCGGTGCGTGGACTAAAAAAGTGCTGTTCGAAAACGAACACAGCATTCTGCGGAACTAAGTGCAGAATTTTGCTGCACGAACACGCCACGGTAGCATTTCCCGTTGCTGCACGGCAAGGCATGCTGCCTTAGAATACAACCCTGTCCACAGTTTAATCAATGGTACCTCGTGGAGAGGAACTGTATAGCTGTACTACCCCCTAATTTACCTCTATAATATATAGTTATCGGCAACCGCCGATATAACAAAAACTTATCATTAAGTTATCACTGTAGGGAAACTTGAAGAGCTTGAATAAGACAGAGCAGAGTTCACGAAAAAGTACAAAAATACTCACACTAATGATATTAACCTAAGTCACGATCAGCTCCTATACTGAGGAAAGTACGTAAGACCTGCCGCTGTCGCCAGTTCAGCACGCCTTAGCGTGTACTGGACGCTCCCAGGCTTGTAGTAACGCTCACTGCACGCATTAATTTTCTCCGTGATGTAGGTACGTTGGTTATTCTAACAAGTCACTGTTTCAGGTGCACAAGCGGTGGAATAACCATGTGGGTACTAGCGACACTACTAGTGCTAGGACTGCTAGTCACGCCTAATAACAGCAAAAACCAAACGGGCGACTATGGAGAAGAAGCTGCTATCAGTACTGAAGGTACGTGCAGGGTGCGTAGAATATTATTATAGTTTGGTCAAAGATACACGAAATAACGTTAGATGTGAACTTTTTATCACCCGCGAGTTAACAACACCGTGCCTGTGTCGGGAACAGCGTGTGTGTCTGTGTTTCCGTATCTGTGGGCGTGGGTAATGGTGCGTCCCCTAGTGCATCTGTGTGAGTGGTCTGCTGCTCGTTTTCTGGAGGAAGGAAAATGCATTTAATCTGTGTTTCCGAAGAAGGAATTTGTAAAATGAAGAAAATTTCAACAATCTACGAGATTTCTATGAAATTCATAACCTTACCACTGACATGAGCGTGCCTTCCAAGTCGCAACCCAATCTTGAGTACTAAATCTCGCTACATGTCCCAGGTACACACTGACCACTGGGCAGTGGCGTCTCATATCATGAGAATGTGATATCAGTCAGTCATTCATTCAACTTTGTTAAGTACACACACGGAGAAGGCACAATTGTGTCAAGTACAACTTATCACTAGGGTTAAATTAGATACAGAAAGTAGTGACACGTTTCAGTATAATTGCACTGCATCGCGGCTCATTCTTCGGCCCCTTCTTGGCAACAGTATATGTGTGGCCTGTAAACCAGTGACTTCTTTTGGCAAGGGAAGGGGCCATTCTAATTAAGTATTAATAAAAGATAGACAACTGCAATTCAAACCATCCTGAGATCAAAAATATATTTAGAATTAGAAGCTGTTGCTGGGTCATAATTGTTTTGCAGCATGTTGTTTGCTTTTCAAAATACAGTACACTAATATATAATGCAGACATAGTTCATCGATATACATACCGTAAATATATTTATAGAAATTTTTGTGACGTTATATTATTTTTTCTTGTACTGTACACTTATAGGTACATTATGGAAATCAATCAACATGCTGATTGATGAAGCAAACTGCGTAGCTAAATGATTAAAACTTGATGCAAAGTTACGTTTTAAAAGTATTGAGAGCATAAATTCAGATCAGAAATACATTGTGTATTTGTAACGCACCAAAAAAGCTAGTAAGGAATTTTAACCCCATAGGCTATGTACCCCTTTTATATTAGCGGTAAAATTTGGCGAAGAATATTCGAATATTCCACGCATTCACATTAGCTACCTAAGCAGTTGACTATCGTATCAGCTGACTTTCTGTCTGATAATTTGACTAAATTTTAACTTTCAGAAATGTAAAAACATTGGCATATAAGTGAACCGATCATACATAGCGCAGTTAAAATTTGCAGAGAGAGAAGAAACGCTCCGCTTTTAAGAATAAAAACCTTATTGTGCTACTCCGTCCGGTAAGCGTCTTCAGTGCAACATTGCAACATTTGTTTATACTTATAACCATGGGTCTCTGTAGCTTGAATAATTTATCCTTAGGGGCTGCGTTACTGAATGTAAATTTATAAATTGTTGCTGTTTTTCCAAGGGTCTAAGTTCAGACTTTGCTCGCGTGATAGGTGCAAACTCAATGCTATATTTATTTAACAAAAGTAATGTTCGTAAACGAGCACAGTATTTACTTGCATAAGTAATGTTCGTAAACGAGCACAGTATTTACTTACAAAAGTAATTTTCGTAAACGAGCACAGTATTTACTTACAAAAGTAATGTTCGTAAACGAGCACGGTATTACTTACAAAATTAATGTTCGTTAACAAGCACAGTATTTACTTACAAAAGTAATGTTTGTTTCCGAGCACAGTATTTACTTACAAGAGTAATATTCGTAAACGAGCACAGTATTTACTTACAAAAGTAATGTTCGTTAACGAGCACAGTATTTACTTACAAAAGTAATGTTCGTTAATGAGCACAGTATTTACTTACAAAAGTAATGTTCGTNCTTACAAAAGTAATGTTCCTTAACGAGCACAGTATTTACTTACAAAAGTAATGTTCGTTAACGAGCACAGTATTTACTTACAAAAGTAATGTTCGTTAACGAGCACAGTATTTACTTACAAAAGTAATGTTCGTTAACGAGCACGGTATTTACTTACAAAAGTAATGTTCGTAAACGAGCACAGTATTTACTTACAAAAGTAATGTTCGTTAACGAGCACAGTATTTACTTACAAAAGTAATGTTCGTTAACGAGCACGGTATTAACTTACAAAAGTAATGTTCGTAAACGAGCACAGTATTTACTTACAAAAGTAATGTTCGTTAACGAGCACGGTATTTACTTACAAAAGTAATGTTCGTTAACGAGCACAGTATTTACTTACAAAAGTAATGTTCGTTAACGAGCACAGTATTTACTTACAAAAGTAATGTTCGTGAACGAGCACAGTATTTCGAACACCGACGGATAACGCCCGCCCTGGCGTGATCGCGCAACACAGCTGCTGCAAGACCTTGTCAGCGTGTGCTTATTGGCTAGAAATAATAAAGGATTGTACTTCATTACCATTTTGATTAAATATTGGACAACAGATGGACTAAAGGCCCAATCCCAGATAATGAATTAAGCGTTAGTTTTGGTTCCCTTTGAACCGCTGCCATTAGGTATATGAATGGTCATGGGTGTGAAAAGCAACATCTCAGCCATTGGAAGGAGTCCGTAAGCAACATGTGCTTCAGCGGATAGGGAGACAAAGAGAAATCTGTGTAACATTAGGTTTATAGTTACCCTTTAAAATGTAAATCCAGTCCGACTCCAGTTCTGATTATCTCCTTGGTGATCAAAATAAACTGCAGTTGTAGGGATTCTTCTGTGAGCTGCAATTAGCGCTAACACGTTACGCTATGCGGAGGTCACATTGGGCATTCACACCTTCAACCTATTGAGCGGATGTTCAGCTCACACGAGGTTCAACTTACAAATTTACATGGGCAACCCCGCATTCCATTTTCAATGGACATCGGGTTGTAGGAGCAGAAAGTCCGCTCATATGTTGAGTGTAGAATTGCATGCAATGTGTGGTTCCAACTGTAGAAGATATTGCATAAAATCTTGACATGGAAGGATGAAGCAGACATGGGATCGTTACGAGCAACGGAACTGGGATCCGAAGCTGCAGAGGGTGCTGCTCTTCATGAATGTGTTACTATAATAATATAATAGGTTGCGGAGGGTGCTACTCCCAGTGTTGGTATTAGCTAATAGTATTTCTATTACATTTATTTCCATCACTATCATTTTTTTTTTTTTCGTTGTAAGGCATGCCTATCCATGTGTTGCAACCTTTAAATTTTAGAGTAGCTCGATGTAATCAGTCCCTCTGTACGTCCTAAGGATGATATAAGAGTCTCACGACGTACTTGAGCCTCAGTGTTGATGTTCGTCAACATCAAACTATATTCTCTTGTTTAATAAAATCTAGGTCTTCATCATAGTTACTCTCCAGGCTTTAACCACTATTACTTATTTTAACATACGCTGACTTTATAGTGTTTTTCCACAGGCAAGTACTGATCTGTTTATTATCATTTTTCATATCAATGATTATTCAAGTTCAACGATCAAGTTAGTAGTTAACAATTAAAGCAGGAGTTGGGAGGTAATTAACACCTATATCAATTTAATTCTATTACCCTTGCCTATCCAACCAGGTGCCGGTGATTTCACAACTGTCACCGAGGACTGGTCCACTGCGACAGAAACCACCGACGGGAGCGACGTGTCAACCCATCACACCGACGCCACCGGGACGCCGACAGAAGGTATGGGATTGTCGTCGACGTTTCCGGCGGAGACTACCGACGAAGTGTCGACCGTTACCGATTCGGCGGAAAATTCTGAAGTCATCACTGAAAACAGTGTTCAAGATGGGGCGGAAAATTCCGAGACGACGCCTCGGGAGATTGCTCATGATACAACGGAAGATTCCGATGCAACGACCCAGAAAAATGTTCATGGAAACACCAGCGATGAACGGACCAGGAATTCGACTTTCACAAGTGGCGAAGAGTCTCCAATTCTGACAAATATGAGTCAACGCCCAACTAGTGCAGAGAATCCGAGCGAAGTAATTGAGAGTTCAGAAGGCACTGGGAATGAATCTACTCCTGAAAAACCCACTCCTCAGGACATTAAATCGAAGGAAGTGAGCGACAATGAAGTTTCTACGAGTAATTCGTCTACGAATTTGGCAAATGTTAGTGAAACGACTACGAGAATCATCCAAAATAAGTCTAACGTGGATGCAAGTAAACGAGCAAATCGTCCTGAACGTAGGATTGCCATTAAAAGTTCCTCGGACAGCTCTTCGAACGAGTCCCCACGAGTATATAAGCAAAACAGACAGTATGAAAGAGAGAAGCTGTACGAGCGCACGAGGCAGCGGAAGTCGCCTCGTTCCTTTCCAGCGGAATATTTAACAGGCGCGGATTTGAATCCGAAAATTTTTCGTCGAAAGAAAATTTTGCCAAAGACTCTCCTGAGACCAAGCCGACCTCACGGAACTGTGCAAGGAAAGTTCATCGAAAGAAGCGGCAAGTCGTTTGACAGCGTCAGGCAGGATACGAATGAAGTTTCTGAGAGCACAGACACCAACGACCAGGGTGAAATTCGTGCAAGAGAATCTGACACCGCAACTGAGAGAGATGTGATCAGGGAGAGGAGTAAAGTTCCACAAGAGGTGATCAGGCGCAGGAAAGGAGCAATCCCTCGGCCTGGAGTGTAATCTGGTCAACACGGAAATATTGGACCTTTTTTGCATACTAACGGGAGCCGTTGATTGGAACAGTTGCACTGAGAAAAGATAGTCTCATTGGCTTATTTTATCTGGATCTTCAGTCATGAGCGCTCGTGTTGCGGCTCCAGATCGAGTTCCCAATGTCAACTTTCAGCTTTTTTTTTAATTGTACAACATATTGCCTACTTTTTTCAGTGAAATTTATTTTTTCTAATTACTGTAGTTTTGTCGGTAAATTTTTTTATTATTTGCTTTTATATGTAAGTAGTTAGCAGGGCGTATTGTATGGGAACTTCACCATTGCACAAGCTCTGCGGCAAGGTCTGAATTACAAGGTTATATTGTAAGGTGAATGAAGCAAAAATATGTTCGGGTCAGCTATTGGTGACTACTATAATGGTTGCTTGCTTTGTAGTTTATGTCTACCGCACTGTAGCATTGCAAATTCAAATAAAGTAAAAATTTACATACTGCACGAATGTGGATTTGCATCTGCACATTTTGAATTTACTTACGCCCAGGGGGTACAAGATAAGGTCAACTTCACGGAACACACAAACTGGCAAACCCACAAACACTAGTTCGTACTGTAGATATCGGTAAACCTAGATCATAATTAATGCAAAATTTTTACTGCTCTCCCAGTGGAATCCAGTATTTTTGTTGACATATATAGGTAGAATGAGGCATTCTAGGACTCTTTTCATCAATGACGTTTTCGTCGGAAATGCTCAGTTTTCGAAATATTTCACTTTAAAGTTTCCATTGTTTTGATATGAGAAAAAATAGCCGGCGTTGCTTTATAGGCTTGCTAACGACCCCTATAGGAACCTAACCGAGCCTCACCAAACCTAACCTAACCCAACCGAATCCAAAAATAATGGGAACTTCAAAGTCTAATATCTCGTATACGGAGCATTTCTAGGAGAAAACGTTTTCTTGAAAAAGTCTTTGAATGGCTTATTTAATGTAAATATGCCAACAAAAATACTTAATTTGAGTGGGGGTAATAGTAAAATAGTACCCAATTAGCTCTGGCTCTACGTCGGCCCAACGTTGAATCTCAACGTTCGCCAGCAGCTCATTTTTAGAAAGTCGATCAAATGTCGTTTTCGTAATTTAGGACGAACAGTGTCAATGAACGTTACGGCAATGGAACTTTTGCTCCCAAATGCTAATACTGATTCAATATCGAGTATTAATTTTAACATCAATGACACACTCAACTTTCACATGAACATAAATATACGACGTAATCGATAGTGAACAAACTTGCGGGTAACTTTTATGGGTTTCATATTGAAGGGTAAAAATTACATGCATCAAACGCGTTATTATAATTTTACATTCAGTTTCTTTTATATTTGAGTGTTTCTTCATTTTTTCATAACTAATTTCAACACATCGTTGTTTCTAAATAAGAAAACAGTAAATATCGGATGCTTGCTGGAAAGTATTTTGGTTCAATATTCCTTTCCAATTATGTTCACTCGCAACAGCAAATAATTATTTTTTTGATACTTATACTTGAAATAAAAAATGCCTAACCTATGCTGACGAAACGAACTGTTGCGCCTCTTAATAAAATGTGCCACACGAGTAACCCAATGTTGGCCCAGCAATGCTCTGCAATGAGTAAGGATCCACATCATGATGCATATTGATGAAACATTGGTCCAGTAACTGTTGACAAGGTTCCAACCTTCACTCAACCTTGCAACATTGTGTCAACCTCTATCGTGGGAACTGGCCCCAGAGAAGTGCACGCTGCAGTCGACCAGAGATTATCAAGAGCTATGGCGCCAGTGACGGCATGCTCTTATGCGGCAACTTGCGACCTCTCGAACACTCCCATTTCTGGTTGGGGTCAGTAGCCCCGCTACAAAGTCCGGAACCCGAATGCTGACTCAGCAAGCCAAGCGCCACAAGAACGCATCTGCCTGATGAGCGGACACGAACTCGCGCCTTCTGCTCGTGAGAGCAACACTCCAGCCTCCTACCGCACGTTGGAATTAACAGTGCATTATTACAAGCATATCTGTTAAGTGCCGTATAGAATGAAAAACTGGCCATACAATTGAAAAAAACATAACGCTATAATTATAAGGTAGCAAATGACACCCATTTGGCAATGAGAGATACAGGACCCTAGCACGCGATAAGCTGCCAATAACGTGACACCACTCGTTCCCATTCATATAATTGCAAGGCAAAGTGCACAATAGGTCAAACGCAATGTAATAAAGCGGTCAAATAATGCAACTGCCATGCCAGTTTAGCGTACTGAATGATTTCGAAACTTTTGACACCCGTAGATGAATTTTTTGGAAAAACATTTTTTAAATTCATAAATGAATATAACGCTGTCAAGAACTTAAGCCGAAGCTGATTTCAAAATTCGTCTTCAATGTAAATGGTTGAATCGTACCGCCAGAAACTCAATCCAACCCAGCGAAACCACAGTTCATAAATGAAGTTCCGGCAAGTTGAAGCTACTAAGGTTGGCTTACCTCGATGGAAATGCCCCAGTCAGTTGTACCTTCGTAACCAGATGTATCTCGTAGTCTTTTCTCCAATATATTGGAGAACGTTGCAGAATCTAACACCAACCCCGGCAAGCGATCTCTTGTAGCGCGTGACGTGCTTACTCAGGGTTGAATATCTATGCAGCTGCCGCACGGGTACTGACCTTTTCCCAGACATGGGGAGGCTCGGCTGCGCACGGGTAGTTGCACAAGAGCCTTCCGTCGATGGCGCCATAGCTCAGGACGATCCGTGATCGACTGCAGCCGTACACTCCTCTAGGACCAATTGGCCTATATCTGCAGTACGAGCCAGTGCGTGTGAGTTTCCCCAGTAAGGGGTGCGGTCAAGTCGACCTAGCTTTAAAGGAGCACGTAAGGGCGCTGTACCTTTTCATATGATGAGAGCAGCATCTGCATGAGATATTATAAATTATTTTTCCCTTTATTTCTCCTGCTGCATTGTTTTGTAACTAAAGGCTTGTGCCATTGGGGCCCGAAATTAAGGCTTTGAGGCTTAACTTAGCTAAAATTTCTGTCAGACGCTTTGGCTTCGACCTGCTGAATAGAGTTTCAGGTGTTGACCCTTAATTGGGCGTCCCTAAGACTTCCAAAACCACACGATTGCTCTCTAAAACGGCGCTTACCGCCGGCCCGACGTGCTACGGTTGCTTCCAACACTTGCAGTGCTGTTCAAAGTAGGAAATCCAAAGCTTCTGTCTGAGGTCACGAGCAAGTCAAGCATCGGAGGCTTAATTTCGGAGCCCGATCGAACGCGCCCTCACTCTAGGGTTACTGGTTTAGTTCAACAAGTCTGATTCGGTTCATCGTCGATTAATGATGTGTATGTATAGTATACCAGGGTTTTCTTTAAGAATAATTGCAGTTTGGAGCTCGTCTCTTTACGATTTAACCTATAGTGGGTAATAAAATAGTATACGAAATCCTTGTTGAGCTTGTTGCATCCGAGAGTCGAAACACCAGAACATTTTCCCTACACTTCTGATAACGTTGCCTCCTGCACGGCTTGGGCTTGCCAGATTTTACAAAGTTTAAAAAAAAAAAAAATCTTAACTTCAGAGCTAACGCCACAGTTTTTACTGCCACAGCAAGTGTCAGCCGAGCAGCGTCAAATATCTTTCTAAATATCAAGTGAGTTTCAATTCGCAAAGACTCATAATTTAGTGTGATATTTAAACACGCTAAACTACAGCAGTTATCGCCACAGAAACTTTTGTACTGCCACCGTAAATGCTTTAAAGTGTCGAAGAAAGGCCTGTTTACACGGTTTGCCTTTTGAACACGTTCACTTGTCACACCGTCCGAATATTTTGTAGCATCGTGGTTAACTCAACTTTGTGTACGCTAAAAAGTTATTGAATTATTAACCGTCGAATTAGTTTTCCCGGCAAGTGTCATTACGCAAGTTACGGATAGCTCTTCAAATTTGGAGTGAACTGAATCTCAGACAACAGTGCTGGTTTCTGCTGCTTCTACGGCGCTGTAACACATTCGGAAAAGTGTACGAGTGAACGCGTTCCAAATACCAATGTGTAGACAAGCCCTAGGGCGTGAAGCTGACTTAATAGGTTATCCCGTTTCGTGCATTTTTTAAATCTAGGTTGAATTTTTTTCTTAGTTTAAAATGTTTGATACAGGTACTTGTGAATCAGGAATATACATTGCGGATACCTGGAACTAAAATACATTTAATCTGAAAAAAAAGTTAAGGTCGTTTAATTAATGAACGCTTAAATGAAGCTCTCTTTTAGCAAGATTTACAAATAAAACGCTACAAGAACACTGGCACCAAACTTTTTTCCTTCTGGTAAAGTAATATTTAGGCAAAGTCTACATATAATACCCAGAAATTACTCGGTAAATGATCGAAATGTATCAGTGACTGGGTCGCTTGTTGACGCGGTGCCGTGTTCCTATTTACGTAGCGTCGTGTTCCACGTATCGTGGGTAACCTAAAAAAAAGCCGAACCACTTCCTTACTTTTATTCTAGCTTAGAGAATGCCATCGTTGAAACTCACAAATGATAAATCTTCAAGTTTTCGATCCAATAAAGCTTTACTTTGTAGAGTTAGAAGCGTAGGGCGGCAGGAATGGTTCGGCTGATGACATCACAGCTCTAAGCGGCTAACATTTTCCAAACACACTGCGGGCTACTATAGGCGTCTTTTTGTGGCCACGCTTGTGATGAGAATCACCGTGATCATGATCATCGTGATCACTGAAAAGCACAAAAACGGTCAACGATTTTGTAAGTAAACCAGAAATACCATGGCAATTTGCGAAAAATATATTTTTATCGTATTTTTAGAGAAAATCGTAGGGAATGGATTTCTAATGAACCTTTATTCATTTTTAAGCAAGTGCATAACTGAACCAGCAGTAGTTAAAGCATTTTGGACATACACAGGCATAAAACTAAGGAAATTACAATTCTGGATGTCAATATTACAAACAATTATCATAACATTATTCAAATCCTTCCTAAATATAAGAAAACATCACAACCTTGCATTTTCAATTTTTACTTGTCCAACGGCTGGAATCACTCTTTGATCACGCATGATTAG
>LQNS02276927.1:6703497-6715031 GCA_001587735.2 Parhyale hawaiensis | reverse complement strand
TGCGAAGTGTTCAAATTATAACCGGTATCATTGGTAAATTCAAATTTTGCATCTAAGAGTGTCGAAACAGATTATTAATTCTTGCTTTCATGTGGTTCCTCTTTGTATTAAATTTTCATGCTCTTTTTCCAATATATTTTTAGATTCTTTACGTGTGTTTTACTGATCCAGCTGCCGCATGAGTCCCAATCGCTAAGTCTTTTAGTTAGGTAGGCTGGGGAATAGCTCGCCCCTTGGGGACATATATGTACCACGCTTATTCCTCTATTATCTATACCCCGTAACACATACGCGAGTGACTGTCAGCAGCTGAAGCCCAGACCGGTGAGCAATACTCCAACACAGGTAGCAAAAAAACATAAAAGCATCTGCGGACAACCTCACTGTCACCAAACACAGAATTCATCTTACGCAAAAGCCCAATCTTACTGGAATCTTACCTGCTTAACCCAACCCCTAATATTCGAACCTCGGCGGCCAACCTGGCTGAGTGGCTGGCTCACAGCCAGTTGTCCGGTGCAATTAAATTGGTGCTATTTGACTTTCAATCATTCCAAAATATTCGGGATTTTGCTTGAAAGAAGGAAATCTTACGCAAACACATGACGGCGCAAGATTCGTTACTTTAACAGAAGATCAAGCGTACAGGCATGAGGCATAATTTTTGCAACCATGCCTTCACCACAAGTAAGAACAACAAAAACTATTTTGAAATTTTTGCCGTCATTTTTGGATACTCTAATGTTAGATGCTAGTAAAAATGGAAATTCCCTCTTGCAAGTAAAAGACCGAATATCAGTTTTGAAATGATTGAAAGTCGAGTAGTATCAAGGAAATATAGTGAGATCAAAAGACTTCGTCTGAAATGCTCAGTGCTTACTGTATGTATCTTGGATACCAGTTGATAGTAGAACCGCCAGGATAAAAACGTGGCTGCAATACGAATTGGATATGTGTCTTTCTCTCTGGTCAGGGTTACATTTTGAACTACTAGGATGAAATTCAGCAAAAAATATGTGAAATGGCTTAAGCGCGACAGGATCAAAAACTCTATCAATGATTCAGTCTTACATTTCCCACGTTCAAAACAAGAATCATCCACTATTTAATAATACACAGTTGCTGGTCGCTCTCTCTTTCTTTTGTTGGGCCCTTCCCCTCTTCATCTGTTAAGGATTTACATAGGAGAATATTCATCTACTGAAAAACCAGTTGAGATACCATAAAATTTCAGCCCTTGGAATAACGGTGACAAATATAGCTTCTGAGACATATAGTCAAAAGTGGAAACACTGGAATTTCTAAATTTCACTTTGCTTTGAAAACTAGCTCAGTACTTTTTGACATGACGGTGATGATTCTTTTGAGGGTGGTAGATGAAAGGCGATATCTTTGACCGAGTTTTTGATCGTGTCAGCCATAAGCTCTATCGCATATGTTTTGGCTGAATTTCTGCGTAGCAATTTGAGATACTCTGTCTTCGCTGGAGTGTTAGCTAATTTCGACCATAATCCATGTCGCTTATGCTTTCTTTATTAGCTGAATATTTTCGTAGCCGTTGAAAATTTACGCTAAAAAGATGCCTTTTTATTACCTCCGCCAAGGAGGTTATGTTTTCGTCGTGTTTGTCTGTCTGTCTGTCTGTCCGTCTGTCTGTCTGTTTTTCTGTTTGTCTGTTTGTCTGTCACCAGGATAACTCAAAAAGTTATGAACCGATTTGGATGAAATTTACAGAGATTGTTAGGTATGTTGGGAGGAACAGATGATTAACTTTTGGTGAAGATATGTNAGGCACAAATGATCAGATTTTGGAGTTTATGCAAAGAAAATTATGGTTCCAGAGCCAATTTGAATTTTTGCTACCGTTGGCTCACTTGGCGGAGGTATGCGCTCTCAGAGTGCTCTAGTATTCAACTTGCATCGCAGCCAAATTTCGCCTCTAAACGTTTACCTTTCGGTTAGTATCCAGGTTACGGTGAGCCCTGAGTATTTCCGTTGAATCTGTCGACTGAACTATGTTTTCTTGGTGCTGCTCAACGTTTGACCCATTCCAAGCTGATATCCGCCCTTTATCTTGCAGGGGGGATATTTTGCTCTCACAAAACTCATGGCTGTACAACTTGCATTTCATTAATGGAAGATTAGGCCTGCAGGTATGAGACCCATTTTACAGCAAACCCTATACTGGGAACCGGAACAATGAAAAACCTTATAACAAACTTACATAAAAAAAATTTGCTTTAATACAAAAGTTAAATTAGTAGAATTATTAGGAAAACCCGACAATTACACTAATACTAACTGGCAAAGGAACGGTTTAGAGTAACAAAATTTAATTCAAAATTATAAATTTATTCGGTAGGTATTGGTACAAGAAAACGCTACGCTTCAGTGTTAAATTAATAAAACTTCTTTGGTAAACATTAGTTGATTCGATAGAAATTAGTGTCGGCGAATGAGTTACGCTTATCAGGAAGACGTGAGATAACGATAGCATACTTCTCCGAGAGATAAGCTTTGCTCGGGCTACAGGTCACGCTGTCGAGCACACTCTGCAAAATATAGAAATCACTTTATTACTAGCCCTTAACGGACAAAAATATCTATATTTAAATAACTATGTCTATCATTGTTATCAAAAGTTTATTCAGTCGCTTAATGGTAAATATTTGCCCTTACTTCCAAGAGTAAATCTGTCACCATTATACGATTTTTATTCGGTCAGTTAATAGAAAATTTTTACCCGTACTTCGAAGACTAAATCTATCACTGTTATCTAAATAATTGAAAATTTAGTTTATATAGAGAACACATGTTATTTTACCCCGCAACGTGCTGAAAATGAGAGCAATCGTCGCTGCTAAGCTCAGCAGAACGGCAGACTTCTTAATTGCCTGTATACACGCTAGTAAAAAAAAAAAAAAAAAGAGTATCGTCATCTATGCGTCCGATTACGTTGATATGTTGAATTAAATAGCACACGCTTGCAAAGAAATATGAATTATAAATCCCTAAATATGTAATGAAATGTCTATAAGTTAACTAAACGTTTGGACGATTGGTTGAGGAAACTCGTTCTTTTGACTAACGTGTGTCACAGCGTTAAGGGAACACTTAACATTTGAGGTACGGAACACGTGGATATTCCGCTTCAAGAGCCATCACTCGCTGAGAATAGCGGCCTAAAACTGGTACGAATTCCGGTGTACCGAAGAAAAACAGCTGCCGAGGCGTGGCTACGCTGCATGGAAGATGTAATTTTCGTGGGCACGCTGCGGCAGGTCTCTTCGTTCGCTGCTTGGGAACTCGAGCTGGTTTAGGGGACACACATTTGTTATTGTCATATTCTAAACTATCAATTTCCACAAAGATCGAAAACTTTATCATAACATTGCCCGTGTATTTTTCTTAAACCATTATGGGCCACAATTCAACCACAGATTCACCACGGAAAGTCTTTATAAAAATACTAGAGTGCCCGCGCTGTCATAAAATGACAGCGAAGAATTTTTGATGACCTTCATTGATCATATTTTTGTTATATTACAACTGCTAACCTAAGCACCCTGAGATGAGCGTTTATGGTTTCACAGCCGCTCAGTATCGAAACTTGTTTTTCTCTCTCTTTGAAAGGAGAAAATTCACAGCTTATTGTCGGCAGACAGCAACGCTCAAAGTAATAGCTCCGCTTCGATGTTGTGGATACTGTAGGCTAGCTTATAAAGGTCCAAAGGGTTTTTGATTAGCGAAAGCTGTTTAATCGACCATTGATTTAAATTTGGGAGATTAGCTGAAGCAACGAAATCATCTGAGGAAAGAACCTACGAATCAAGATGCATGTGAGAGTCAATATAAGCTTTAGATAACTTCAGGGTTGAGATTTCAACTTCGGCAATGCAAGAAGTGCATTTAGACTTGAGGTCGCCCGATACTTAGCCATAGATTCCATGTATGGAGAAGCTAATAATCGTACAAATCAGACTAAACTTGTGATGTCTCCATTGTTTGAGTTTCAGCTGTCCCTGATTAAGACAAGTTTGCCATCTTCTGCAACCGGGCCTTTTTCTTACCTAACAGTTTTCAATGGAACTTTAGAGGGCGACCAGAGCCTCCAACTTGGGCTAATTTCAGCCTATCTGTTTTGTTAAAGCGTGACAGAAAATGGATAAACAGATGAATAAATAAACAAAGAGATAAATACACATCGGTCTTTATTATATTGTAGATAAAAGCTTCTCATTTCATCCCTGTCCTTACATATACCGGATTTCTATACGCCAGAGCTGATTCTGCACTTTCACAACCGATCTGTTGCTTTTTTCTCGCTGATTACCTTTATAATGTTTTTGAACAGAAATTTCTTTTCAGTGGTATTCTATAGGCGAGAGTAAGAGCCTAACAGTTAGATTTTTATTATGATGCAAGCTCTTCGAAGATACCGGTATCAGTTACAGAATCTTCAAGATTTTGACAACATTTTCAACAGTCAAACTTATAATTTAAACAACTTTTGACTAATAGCTACATGTTGAAAGTAAGCTGTACAGTAAACGAATTATTATTATAACCAATGAGAAGTATCTCTTCTGAATGTATTGAAACATAAATTCGCAAGGAAGGAGAAGAACATCTGCATGACGGTAAGATTAAGACCTGCTGTCCTTCCTCAGTTGTAGTATAGCTGATTGCGCTTAATAGGACCGCCGGTTAGAGCGACCCAAGTCTTCTTGTTCGGAATCGAATGCTAGGTATTAGCTATATGTACAAAGTAACTTCGTTTATTGTGGGCAACGGGATAGATCATCAATAGAATAATGCTGCTTGTTCCACCCACAGTTCATTACTTAGTTAGGTAGTTACTTTGTTATCACGACCGTGGCTCCTTCATGAATATTAGATAAGGGTAAAATTAGGGCATCCTTGATACGACCTGAGAAGGGATCATTAGGAAAAGAATTCAAGGTCAAATGTAAACTACTACTGCTCGCAGGACTAAGGCCCAGTCCAGACAACCGCCAGAATCTGTCCACACTATGGCGTTTTCGCTGACCGCAGCGAATTTTCGTCGTCAAATCGCAGCTTTGAGCGTTTTTGCGACCGTCCAACTTGCTGGATATTTCCGCGCGATTTAGGCTGCGAGCAAAGCACGCTCACCCTGAAATATTTTCTTCCTCTCACGAAATACGAATAAATTTGGCGTTACACGAGGTTTTCTTGCTTCTTTATAGACATTTTACAAGCCTTAAGCTTTTCTGTGTTCTAATTCACTGCAAATTTGACGAGAAATATGAAACTTCACTGCAGTAGTGACATAATAACTGACATTTGTGACGAAAATTGAGTTGACGGTAAACATTTTATAGTCGTTTTGTTGTTACACAGTTGTGTTTAAGAGACAAAATAACATGTCCGAACATTTTGCACTACGTATGGGGAGCATAAATTGTCGAGGAACTTCAGTTAAAAAATTTATTTACTTGACAGCCTCGAAAACAATGCTGAGCTGTAAAGAAAAGTGTGAAAATGTCAACCCAAGCTCAGTTCGCAGTATGCGTTTTGCTGCAAAACGCATAAAAGTAGTATCTGCATTTGAAGTCATTGCTTATTCATAGTTGTGTCGAGACTAGAAGTAAAATAAGTTATTAATTATGACAAAAACTGCAGCTTCTTTGGACCAAGGAGCGTGAGCACCAAAGTTTTGCTGAACATCTGCGCTCAATAGTCAAGCGTCGCTACACTGCACCGTGCGACAGTGTGGACACTGCTGCGAGATTTGCGCTGCGTTCTGCAGAATCGCACAAGCGTTTTTCGCACTTATGCGCGGTAGTGTGGACGGGGCTTTATGTAGAAGATTCGCAGCCGGACTCGGGACATTTTTTAGCCTTCGTTAGCATAATACGGCTCCGAGGGCTTCATACTTGAGAAATATATATTTTTTTATTTTGTGGAATTTCCACAGGTTCCTTCAGCATTGGATAGGGAAAAATTAAGATGGCATGGGTGTGAGATACTGGAAACATAACATTGGCCGAGATAGTATGCCTATGAGCAGAATTTTAGCTCAGGGTTGAAGTCGCTTCAGTGACAGGCCGGCTATAGTGGCTAAATCAGCTGGTCCCGATGTGAACGGATTAAGCCGCATCGACTGTACTTTCCAAAGTGGCCTGTCATCCAATGGGGGGGGGGGGATCGAAGTCGGTACTGGGTGTTCTGCGGTTCAGCGAACACGGGCTATCAAACATTAGTCGCCGAATTTATTTAAAATGAAATAATTCTGCCATCCAAAATGACATGAAAATAAACTTTTTCAGCGATAGTGGACAGCATCGCGCACCCGGCATAGAATTCGACACATTTAAATATTTAAGGCCCGGCAATTCGAAGCGGGCGGTCGGAACGACATGACTTCGGCAGTAAGTTTTTGAGACAAAATTTATTGCATAATTTATTTAACAAAGATGTATCCTCATTGTTACCTGTTTACAACTAGGTGGTGCTCTAGAGCCAAGGTAGAGCGGGGGTAGTTTCAAAGTCGGAAAAATGCTCGTTTCGAATCGTCACGTCCACTCTTTATTCGGCAACTACGGCATAACAAGGCACCAAAACTGTTCGTTAGAGCAACACTCCTCAAATAGAGACTCCCAGAAACAGAAAACTTCTTAAAGGGACACCAGCGATACTGAGGCGATCTACTGTACATAAAAACGCAGACTGTATACGCCGTGAGTGGTGGTGAATTGAAGCAATGGCCGACACCATAATGAGTGACGAGCATAAGTGCATGACAACGTAACTGGTCGTATATTCAACTGCACAACTTCTCAATTTTTTATTGTGTTAGCCAACAAAAATGTTTGTCGAATGTGAGGAAAACAAGCAGGCTACAAGCTGAAGTTCTCATCTCAAGATCGACTCTGATCCCGAAACTGAGACGCTTGTGTCTCCATTTTAGACGTTCCACTGTATCATCAACGGCAAATGAGTTTACTTTGTGTTGCGTCGTGCGGCGCCTAATCGTCCTATTTTGCGGCTACCTGTTGTGTAAGCGACTCATCGAGACTATGTGCAGCGGCTGATTGCTACGTGACGACACTTTCTTCACGCGACAAAACTTTATTTGCTGTCGCATAGGTGACAATGTTGAACAGCACCTCAGATGTCTTTAACACTGGCACTTCACATTTAGTTAAGACAGAATTAGAAGTGAAATCTATTTTGAGGCTTGCAATTCTTCTTGGCTCCAACTTCCAGCCTATCTCCATTTCGAAAAGGATAGAACTCTATTGTAAACGGTAAAACCTCGGCCTGCGCAGCTTAGGGTCAGCTGATGAACACAAGCAGTGAAAAGCTCAGAGTCCATGCTGCAACTTATGGCCTGCAGCACAGCACAGTCTCAAGTGACAAGAGTCTGACAGGCACTGAGCCCAGCAAACAGTTTACACGGAGGGCACGGACACGCAAGCAGAGCCCAACACTGTCGCCTATGCAGCCTCTCTTTCTCATTGCTCCACGGGCTGTCTATGCCAGAACTGCTGCCCTAACGGAATTCTTGCCGTCCCCCCGACGCAAAAACCGCAGAACAGCTTCTGGGTCGACCTTAAATTATGATAAGTTTACTGTCTTATGAGACCAACCCGTTGGTGAGAAGTAGCTCCGTGTAAGGGCTGGGACAGACCTGAGTCACAGCCACTCATCAGCAAACTATCGCCTGTCTGATAAGGTATCAGGAGTCCCAGTGCTTAGTGTTCCTCTTACACATCGCCGCAGTGTCGTGCACGGCGTCCCGGTAGTTAATGCTGAGGATGTTTCTTCAGCGACTGATTTATTTTAAAGTACGATTCACCGTTTATCATGACTTAATAGCGGTATGATAGTTACCACGGTGGTTTTAATTTATTTCTCTATGGCAAAACGTACGGAGTTAGGCAGTACGTGAATTAAGACTAGAGGGAAAACAAGTCAGCTGTGTACGTGTAGGTATCTTGGATACGAGTGGCACTGAATCTATACTGAGAGCTATCTGTCAGTCCGTCGGTCTTATTTTTCCCTTATCTAATGCTGAAGAAAAAAATTTCAAGGTACCTAAATTTAATTTTTGCCAAGCCGTATCCAGGATACGTGCCCGGGAATTCCCGCGGCTGCGATGGCCTGGTCACGGGCCTTTGTGAACTTGAGTGCTTTTGTGCCCTTGGTGGACAATGTGGACTTGGTGAAGTTCGTGGACTCTGTGGACTTGGTGGACTTTGTGGGCTTGGTGAATGTAGAAGTATTGAGGAATTTCTCGTTGGGATGGTAAGATGTTTTAAAATACATATTTTCATGACTTATTCAACAAAAGCGTCGCGTTTGGTGCACTAGTAACTATAAATATGAGACAAGGTTAAAGTTTGAACCATAAATTGCCTGAAAAAGTGTGCGACATAATGTATTAGCCTTTTCATAGAATTTATCGCTATTTTGGCGGCCAGGTAGAACTCTTTTCAAAGTGAGAAAGAAACCGTCTTGGCGACAGTATGCTGTGTGTCCGCACACCAGCCGTAATTAACGTTAGTTTAGCTACCAAAAGTGTCTTTCAAAGTATTGTCGCGTGATATTGTACGGTACTGCCGGTTGTGGGTTGCCGTGAGAGCTGTGGTTCTACTTGTGCTACGTCAGTGCGCACGTTACGTTTTCAATAGCACTGAGGGGGAAACTCGTCCCGCTAAAAATATGATGACGTGCAACTTGTTGTTAGTCTCTCCCTTCCCTAAAGTGAAGTTAGAGTCAAGTTTAACAACACCCTCCTCTGGGAAACCCAAGCGCACTGGTTTGTACAGCAGATATAGGTCAACTGGCCCCAAAGGAGTAGGTACAGCTGCAGCTGACCACGGGTCGCTGAGAACTATGATGCATCTAGCGGAAGGTGCAACAACTCGTTTTCCCTCTTCCCAAAGGTAAGTGCCTTCACAGTAGCTATGCACACCAAGCACCCTATCAGCAGAACATAAATAAAAGTCATTCGCTCAACTGCAGCTTTGCCAATTTGGAAATCTATGTTTCAAAGACGTCTGAAGTACTTGAAAGTGGTATCACTGATATTAAATTTGATGAGTAAGAAATCAACGAAAAAAAGGAAAGATATTCTTCAGATAAAAATCACAGAGACGAGCAAAGAAAATTCTTATGCTTCAGAAGTAATTATTATGCTGCCGCAATTTCACAATTGCTCTGACTATTGCTCATACGTACTAACAAAAGACTTCGGATAAGAGAAACTACAGAATATATTTTCACTTCTGCTGCGACTTCAAATATGGGGTCATATTTGCAATAACCGTTGAAGTTGGTGTCATAGATATCCGCGGCACAATATTTCATCACTCTTGCCACATAACTCAAGATTTTGCCGCGACTCTGTAACTCAAAGTTCGAGCGTTAAAATGAGCTCTTTTGCGTGTAGTAGGTGGTGCCATATCGGACCATTGTCCCCAAAGGCAAATGGTAAGGCAAATATTCGACACTATCAGATACCGGTGACAGTATTGCTGCAGAATTTCAGCTTCAATGAACTTAAGATATGAAAGGGCAAGCGCGACTGGTTCTGCTCTCCCACAATAAAAGTAGCAGCGAATTTTATGGGCAGGTACAAATATTTTTTTTGGATGTTTAGAATGTTCTCGAGTTACGTTTGTGTGGATATTATAGATACATATATAAACTCTATAATTACTAAACTAAAGTCATCTGACAAACGCTTTTAATTTCCCGCTATGCTAGTGGCCCGCGCCGTCATAGAATGACGCCAAAAAGTTATACCTCAGCGCAATATTGCCGTTTTTCTGTCTTTATTCTTATTTTGCTACGAGGAATATTTTTCCTTTTCATAGATTAATCGTCCTCACAATTCACGCAGAGTGAGTTCATAGCAAATAAAATTTGCTATAAGAAGGAAGTGATAATTAGTTTTCATGCTGCTAAGGAGAATTTTAGGCGTCTTCGATACTTAAAAATCATTTGGAAAAACACAATCAATCAACCAACCAAATAACCAACCAACCTACCAACCAACCAACCAAAGGTGTTTTATTACATGGTGGGACTCTTATGCTTGTGCACAGAGATTACCACAGTGGAAATATAGAAAGGTACACACTGGGCATTGTATATGTGGACTGTCTGTTTTCGGAATGGATCGAACCATTCATTGTTCACTTTCTATGATATTGTTAAAATACTGAGTGAATGCAGCACCTACCATCGGATGGCACTAGTGTGTGACTACATATGCATACATAACTGTTTTGTTAACATTTTGAAAAAGCGCCAGTGGCTGGAATCAAATCTAGAATCGTTATCATAGATCAGCTTGACTCCTGCTGAGCCCTATCCCTGTCAGAAGCTAAGGGCTTCTCTTCTCCAAGGTTAGACCCGAGCATCTGCGCCAGCGGGCATTATTGTTTCCGGTCGCAGTTCCTGCTAATAAGGTTAGATTGTAATGTTCGAAATCAAATAGGTCTATGCTTCCCCCGTTCAACAAGTAAAGAGAGCAGCCGATGGTGGTAGGAAATCGCGGAAGGTGGCCTGCGCACCAGTGTCTAGAATCCGTGTCTTCTCGTTGCTTTTATTGTGTCTTTGGGTTGATTTACAACATTGTTTTCTGGCTAGCAGAAGCCCCCAGCCAAGTATTGAGGCAGTACTCACTTGTGTTACTTGCTAGCAACGCCGAGGATGAATACTTGAGTCCGCGAGATGCAGTTTTAGAATTGCTGTGGATGTATCCTATTCATAGCGATCTGCCTACTGCAGTTTGTCTATTATTATTTTTTATGACAGTAAACCTCATCGGAGTGACTCGCTTCCAGAGAGTGAATATATACCGTACGTAACAGATCCTACACTTTCAGAGCTTAGTATATGCTATACGTAATTGGAAATGAGCGTCTTGTTGTAATAATACCGTTACTGTTGTGGTGCGGAGAGATAGGTTAAGACTTTATTATGGCCTATCTGTATAATTTAGACCCCTACAACGAATTTCAGTTAAATGACCTAACTTTAGTTGGGAACGGCGGTATTCCGGACCGAGTGAAAGATACTCCTCCCTTAAGCAAGCAGTCATCGATGGCATCAAAACCCAATACCCCGAGTGGAACCCCTCGAGGTTCAATTTCTGGAGCATCAAAACCCTATACTCCAAGTGGAACCCCTCGAGGTTCAATTTCTGGAGCATCAAAACCCTATACTCCAAGTGGAACCCCTCGAGGTTCAATTTCTGGAGCATCAAAACCTTATACTCAAAGTGGAACCCCTCGAGGTTCAATTTCTGGAGCATCAAAACCCTACAACTCCCAAAAGCCAGAAGAAAAATACCACCCCTCGACGGGCATGTTCGAGCCTGCAGGGTCTACCGCCGCTGTCGGCCAACGAAAGCAGAAGAAAGATGAAAAATCCGGGAAAGATTCTGGATTTTCCTCAATGCCGGCATCCATGAACAGACCAAGGGGCAGCGTGTTCAAGAGGGCTCTCTTCAGTGTGGGCATCCCAACCAAAGGTGA
>LQNS02276927.1:6637227-6648364 GCA_001587735.2 Parhyale hawaiensis | reverse complement strand
CGAGTGGACGGCCCCTTTCATGGCCTACCACACGAGATAGACTAGAGGTGCCCCGCGTACGAGATCAGTTATCTCTCGATCAATGGTTCACCTCACGGAACAGAAAGGGGGAGAAATAGGTAGAGAACCTACGTAACTGAACAAAACTTACCATTTCAGCAGGAACTGCAGCCAGCTGCTACATCCCCGCGGAGCAGGCACTCAGAACAGCCAACCAAAAACCATGGTTTTATGGGGAAAACAAAAAATAAAATGTTTTTTTTATTATTTTATTATTTGGAATTTTATCAAACATTTAAAGGGTTTTCTGCTATGTAGACAGTAAACAATACAAGTCCAAAGACATCATCGTTCCCTTGTACAAAGCGTTAGTGCGGCCACAGGTAGAATTTGCTGTTCAATTCTGGTCGCCACATATGTGTAAACATATCGATAAAATGGAAAGACTCCAACGCAGAGTAACGAAATTGATACCTTAGCTGCGAAATAAGTCGTTTGCATGTCGCCTAATTATTATTATTATTATTATTAAAACTTCACTCTTAAGCTCCCACGGACAGGTAATACAACCCAAATGAAGCATCTTGCAACACCGGGAATCGATTTTCTTTTCCGAACGTCTCAGCAAGCACAGCCTCACGGCAGCCAACGGCGTGGCAGGTCATCGGCCACAGTGGGAGGGGCGACGGGTGATCGTCCGTGATGGTGCTGCACTCAGAAGCATACCTCAAAAAAACCATGTAAATTCACAATCTACGTGCCGTGAAGTTTATTCCAACAATTAATGGGCATCAATTAAGGTGTGCGATGTACTTGAACTTCGTTTAAATGTGAGCAACATGCGAAAACTGCTCGTGTGTTAGTAGTCTATATTAAGTCTCTGTGTATTTTATGTACACGTTATAGGGAGCAAATGTCACCAAGTATATTGCGCGCAATGCCTAGCCAACAAGTGAACTGAATCACTCATACGTTAAATGGATAAGCTTTTTCTAAGCTCTGTTACACTAGGCCAGGTTCTATTTGTTCAATGGAGAGTAATGTTGAAGAGATGCGTGCATAACTATAGAAGTTAATAACGTTTTCCTTCTGAAGTATTACATAGGTTATGTTCCCAGTTCCATACTTTCCAACTTGACACAACCCAGCCCAGCCGTACCCAATCCAACCTAGGCTATCGCTATCCTTCCTCAACCCCAATTACCATGGCATAACCCACCCCATCTAAGCCAAACACATCTGACTCAAATCAACCCTTTTCTGAAACCGCTGATTCATCTCACCTATCGCCGAAGCAGCACTCCGGGTTCCACCTGTTCGTTGCAACACACACACATATACATTATTTACAGACACTGGCCAGCCGATACAGAAAATTGGTGGCACATCACGCTAACGACGAATTAGGTTAAAAAAATGTTAAGGCACTGTACGTTCAAATCATACACAAAGAGCGCTCTATATGTTCTCATACCCCCGACGATGCACTCACAGCGCACTCACACTGTTCACATGCACTACAAAGAAATGAATAGCCTCGATGTATGATGATAAACGAACCTTTTACAAACTTTGAATGGCTAATTCTTAATACAGGTCAGGACTTTTGCAAAGCCCGGTACTAGGGTATATTCGGCATTAGAGATAAATACCTACAGTTACAGATATGCTATTATCTGATAGACACGGTGGAAACACAATTCACAACTTAAGAGAATTAAATCAGGCTTCTTTTCGATACAAGGGAAGGAGCTATGTCTCGCCAGCACAAAACGCCTATTTGGATATTCAGAATGGCAGGTTTGTGAGTTGGGTGACATGTTTACGTTAACCCAGGAGTTGCGAACTCCCTGGGTCTAAGTTTCAATCAACTCTATATTGACTACAGCCTTGAAGCTGCATAGTATAACAGGTGGTTTCGAGAGCCCGAGTGGTATCCGGACTACTGACGAGCGAGGGTCACAAGTTAAGACAGCCTACGATATTTAGAGATACGGCCAGTGGGAGTTGCTATGGCAACAGGAACCGCGTTGCTGCTCCATAGCGGGGCGGAGGCCAATCGACAGAAGCAATTTCGCTGGGAAATGGTAGTCATTCACAGTATTTTGATTCACCTCAATAAGAGATCCAGGATACCAGTTGGTTTCACAAACCGGGTATGGGGGGTAGGGACCCTGAGATAGTCCAGTATAGCCTACCCCTAATGGGCCAGAATATGGTAGCCATGGGAAGCTCGAGTCTGAGATAAGAACGATTAGACAAGTGGCCTGGCTTGTAGGGTTCACGTCTAGAAGGAATGAGATTTCCTTACAGAAACCGTCCGGATCGGAAATAGCTGAGCTTCTGTGGAAGCATGCTGGCGGAGCTTCTGAAAGGGGAATTCTGCTGTTTTGGAGAACATAGAGAGATCTCCTTCTGTACTCCAAATGAACCTACGGGTTCGTATAAAGCCAGTTGGACAGAGAAGAACAGAGAGAAAGTTTCAAAACGTCGCTGTTTGGTGCGTCTAATCCTCGAGAGGAACCTGGCGGACGCCTGCTCTTCTCCCTCATGCATCCACAGTCTTTTGCAAAGGTAGCTGTCTGGCTAGCCGCTGAAGTTAACTCAGGATCGAAAGAGTTTTCTCAGTGAAGAACATGGCAGAGGCCTGATTTAACATGGGATACCTTTACGGGAAAGTTCCTGGCTCTGAGGTCTGATAGTAACAATTGTTGAGTGGTTTCTTGGACTACTAATTTCAGTGGTGAGGGTGTTGAGTATGGGTGAAGTTAGACCCATATGCTCTAAGGAGGACAATAATTACCAGTGAGCAGTAGCCTTGGGTAAAAGATTTCGCTATGGTTCGAGACTAATCTACTTTTCTGCACCCTCCGCCTCAGGAGTGAACCATGTAACCTCTTCTCCATCTTCTTTGCTCTCACCATCCGTTAGTGGTACTCTGCCAGAGCGAGCCACGGCAAATATGTGGAATGTTGAAATGACTTTTGCAGTGGTAAATGAAGGCAGAGTACCTCTGGAGGTGAGGTAACTCCCAGAACCCGAAGATTCATGGCTTCTTGGTTCAGGCGTTCGTCGCTACATCTAAAGGCTACCTCAGACTGAGAGTCACTTGACTCAGAGTGACGAGTAACAGATATAAGCTCCGCCCGCGGGCACCTAGACACGCCCGCATTTGTGAGACTCGAGTCACGTTTAGCGGGTCAAACGGTTTTTCGGCATGTTAAAAAAATTACTCGTGAGTCTGAGTCTCAGTTGGCAACTGGCGGTCGTCGAGGAAGGTTTATGACACTGGCTTGGAAAAGAGAGGACTCATTGACGATTACAGGCAGTATCCATGCCTATTGAACTTCAGAAACAATGAATGCAGAGATAGAGCACTAAAGATGAATAAGATTTTCTGTGACAGAACAACTCAACGTTCCTCTGGTTTCTTTCCTCTTATTATTCAGACACCGTAGAAAACTTGTAGACCAATTATTACCTCCGCCAAGGAGGTTATGATTTCGTGGGGTTTGTCTCTGTCTTTCCGTTTGTCTGTCACCAAGATAACTCAAAAAGTTATGAACCAATTTAGATGAAATTTACAGGGATTGTTAGGTATGTTAGGAGGAACAGATGATTAACTTTTAGTGAAGATATGTCCATCTGTTTGTTTGTTTGTTTGTTTGTTTGTCTCCCTCAATTTTCTGAATGCCATAACTCAAAAAGTTATGGATGAATTTTTATGAAATTATCATGAGTTGTTAGGTATATAACGGAGAGTAAATGGCCATATTTTGGTTATGATCAGTTTGTTCGTTCATTCGTTTGTCAATGTTTTTAATTTTATGCTTGTTATCACAATAACTCAAAAATAATCAATGGATCTTTATGAAATTTATAGGGGTAGTTATTAATGTTGGAAGGCGTAAATGATTAAATGTTGGTGCAGATCGGTTCGTTCATTTGTATGTTTGACTCATGTTTTTGTTATAACGTTTGTTAACAGTATAACTAAAAAAAATTATGAATGGATCTTCAAGAAAATTGTACAAGCTGTTATTACTATCAAAAGGCACAAATGATTAGATTTTGAAGTTTATACAAAGAAAATTATGGTTTCAGAGCCAATTTGAATTTTTTGCTACTGTTGCCTCGCTTGGCGGAGGTATGCGCTCTCAGAGTGCTCTAGTTTTATCTGTATTTACTATTGTTGACTTCCATATTAAAACAAAAGTCATCAGTACATCACTGGAATAGGATATGGAAATCATTCATAAATGCCCATAACAAATTGTTCTTTGTGTATGGATTTCATTTCTTTTCCCCAGTGCTTACTACAGCAATAACGAAACCAGATACATTCTATTGCCAGACATGCCATGTGTTGTCAGCTCCCGCCTCATAAATTGTTCCATGGAAACTTTCTTAATCTCAAGCTTGCCTCTGAAATACTTGCTTCGTATTGAAGTCGAAATTAAGAAAATCCTGATATAAATAACGGCAGAGTTGCATCCAACCTTGCACCTGCTAGAATTGTTTCGCGCAGTACTGTCAGTTCTCTTTCAATGGCGGAACGAATCTGCTGGCCTAACTATTGAAACGAAGGCATGGAAAACTTCGTATATATGTTTTAATAATTGTTTTTCTACTAGTTCCATGGAAAAGAAACCGTAACTGTATTTGTTTCTACGCCGAAGCAGCGGCAACGGTTTCTTCATTTCTTTTGACGCAGCAGAAAGTGCTACACTGTCATGTCATACTATAATAACGTACGTTACGTGATTATACCATGGTACGTGTGAGCTAAGGAAAGTACGATGCTCCAAAGGACACGCTCATCATCAACACCCGTTTTCAATCATTGCACCCTAAGCACTGAGCGGCAGGAACGCTTCACATCCAAGATTCGCGTAGTGACTCCCAGTGTGAAAGCTCTCGAGTCACATGACTCACGAGTCTACCTTGTGGGAGGACCCACGCTACAGGGACCCGTGAGACTCCCGAGTCAAAGCAGTCTCAGTCTGAGGTAGCCTTAAGGCTGCGGGTACCTACTGGGTATATGAACTGCAGTCAGGTGCCACCCAAAAAAAACAAACCTGAGAAAAGCCTGGAAGTCCTCCCAGCTGTAAAGCCAGGACGAGAACAGACAGTTGATTAGACTACTAATTAAAACCTCCAGATTTTAACATGCAATGACTCATTAAAGCATGCAGTATAAGGGGAACATGCACTTGAGGGAAGGTACAGTACTTAGCTACTGTCTTTAAAGAGAGTGTGACGACTGTCACCTGTCCTCCTGTGCGGAGACCATCCGGCGACGCAGAGGGCGTAAGATCGCGGTACTGTCCGACAGAGGTACCTACTCTGCCGGAACAAGCCACTGCATAAGAGTCATTGCAACATTCCACCTATTCTTGATGATCAATCTGTAACTTGTTGAGATAGCTACAGCATATACAGTAAAACCCCTCTAATTCACACAGCATGGGGGAAGGGGGTGATGGATTAGTGGGGATTTCGGATTACCAGGGTACTAAAAATCCGAAAAACTCTTTATTCCGCACTAATACGGATTATAGAGAGATTGTTCGTACCTTCTGTGCAGCACCTCGCGCAGATTTTTCGCTCATCATCTCTTTTATCCGATAAATAAGATTCGCCTTGCACAGATTACAGAGGTATTTGTAGGAACTCCGTACTTTACCTCATTAATCCGAAAAATCGTCATTTGTTCAGATTGCACTTTACTTTGAACTATAATGAGAGGTTCGGATTAGGGAGGGTTTCGGATTATTGAGGTTACCTCTATGTTCAAACGTTAGTCAGACACATAAATGGACTGGCTAATTAATCATTGCCAAAATTTAGTTGTTTATATATGTCTTTTAGCATATCTAGCAATTCCTGCAAATTTCATATAGACCCATTCATAACTTTTTCAGTTATATTGCTAACAAACATAAAATTGAATGTAGCAACTAGCAACAAACGGATCATCACAAAATATGGTCATTTGCTCTTCGTAGCATTCCTAACATTTTGTACAAATTTCATGAAAATCCATCCCTTTATGGTACCAAGAAAAAAAAAAAAGGCAAACAAATGATTGAATGGATGTTACCAAAAGTGAACTAGCTGTTCCTCCTAACATGCCCAACAAATAACAATCCCTGTTAATTTCTTGAAGTTTCTTCCAAAACTTTTTGAGTTCTTTCGGCGATAGATTCAACAAAAACATAAACCCCATGGTGGAGGTCATAACAATAACTTGCTCTCGGTAGAGCTTTGCAGAGCAAGCTAGCTATTTTGACGTAGAAATATGCTATGAATTTTTCAGTAGAGAAGTGGTTTTATTAACGAAAGTGGATATTGTTAGTGCAGCAGATCATGTATGGGACACACTTTTCTACTAATAGTTACTGTGCTCTCAATGAGAGAAAATGCATTATTGACTTCATAACAATTCTTATCTCCCAAATTTACTTTGTGGATGTCCAACTAAGGCGCTATTTCATGCTTACAGGTACGCAAATCATTTCAGAAGCATGTCTCACCAGATGTGCGAGATCGCGAAGTGTGGCTGGAGTTTGATGGAGTTCCTTTGAAGCTGTAAGTTATTTTCATGTTGAATATTCTTTTTGTTGTATTCAGTTTTTAATGCATATGTATGGTATCTAACAGTGTAGCTAACAGAATAGGCTAATGCTGGGAGTAGCTGAAAGCTCATCTCCAATAACTAGGTAGCTACCTAGCTATACCTAGTATGAAAGGAAGTTTTCTAACAAAATTTGTTACAATTTTTTAAAGTAACTAGGAATTCTTGATAAAAGCCTCATGAAATTTCTTTCTACTGTGTAGGTAACTTGTTGGACCTGCAGTTCATAGCTATAGAATATTTAAAAAGCAAACATTTTTTCTAGGGCCTATCTCTTGTTCAATTGCACATTGTTACAGATTGGATTGCCTTCATTTTCTAATTGGAGATTTCCATAGAAATATTAAACTTTTCTGTAATATATATACCAATAACCATCTACTTAGTTGTTCTTTGCTGTTGTATAAAAAAGTTTATTTTATGTTGGTCACTGGAGTGCATTACTTTAATTTGTCATGTAGCTAGCCTATATAGCTATGCAGTGCTGATAACATTGTTAACCAAGGCATCTTGTGGTTTCTTTGAACTATTTGCATCAATTTCAGATTCCCACAAGGTATCTCATAATGCACATTTTAATGCAAATTCTAGCTTTATATTTGCGGATGAATTGTGGTATCTGAATTCTAACCATATTATGTATTAGCATTAATTTAACCCTTGCAAAATTGTATGGTGTTGGGTACAATCCCAAAACACAATATGAACAGTTCACCCTCTTATAGGGTAGGAACGTTAGTCTCCGATCACTTTTTGCACGAAAAAAAAAAAATTTCGCGGCTTATAGTTCCCATAAAAATGACGATAACTCAGCATTGTTACATATCAAAAGAAAGAACATGAATTGAACTTTCATTTGAGAGTAAGTACATTATTCTACGATTAATAGTTTTTTGTTATAAGGGTTATAGTGGGATCATCGGACACTTTGGGCGAGCCAGTAACTCCGATCAATTTTGACCGCTATTGATCGGTAGAAAGGAGAAATAGAAAACATTGAGATTATTAAACAAAGCTATATGAGCTGCTAGATAAATTTGTTTTCTAACATCTGAATGATTTTCATACCGATGGATCTGACTCCAATAAATGGAGTTAGGCCTATGGCTTGTCCCGTAACACTAACGAGACCCCAAAAAATAGTACAAAAGTCAACTTTTGGAATAGCATGTTCATGGTTTGTAAAATAAACTTCTATGTATTGTACCTTCCTTGGGCAACAAAATAAAAATTTTAGAAACATATTTTGAGCTCCAGTTTAACTTTGTTTTTCAGATATTTACAAGACCGTTTTTCCAATCCCCTTTTACCTCTGATCACATAAATTTTATGAAAAGAACAGTTTGAATAAGAACCATGCACTTAAAAGTCAAATTCTGGACTTTTTCATGCATGAAAACATACTAACATGGCGTAGGATGTTATATTTTTGCCGAAGTTTGATTGTTTGTACATAACTCAATAAGGGTAGCATCCCCAATGGGGACGTACGTTTTGCATGTTTTTTTCTATGGTGTTACGATTCGTGACACGCACATGCAGCTGCTACCTTATGCGCCGTGCATACTGACGCAATATACTATAGATGGTACGTACAGGCAGTTGATACCTTATGTGCCGTGCATACTGACGCAATATACTATTGGCAACGTGATATGTACAGGCAGCTGATACCTAATGCGCCGTGCATACTGACGCAATATACTAGCTATACATGACACGCACTAGCAGCTGGTACTTTATGCACCGTGCATACTGACGCGATATGCGATACACAACATGCACAGACAGCTGACACCTATGCCCCGTGCATACTGACGCGATATGCGATACACAACATGTACAGACAGCTGGTGACTTATGCACCGTGCACACTGACGCAATATACTATAGATGGTACGTACAGGCAGCTGATACCTTATGTGCCGTGCATACCGTACTGACGTATACTGTACGTGATACGCGCAGGCAACTGATACCCTATGCGCCGTGCATACTGTCGCAATATACTATACGTGAAACGTACAGGCAGCTGGTACTTTATGCGCCGTGTATACTGTCGCAATATACAGTACTATAAGCTACGTGATATGTACAGGCAGCTGATACCTAATGCGCCGTGCATACTGACGCGATATGCGATACACATGTTCAGGCAGCTGGTACCTACTTTATGCGCCGTGCATACTGACGCGATATACGATACACAACATACACAGACAGCTGGTAGCTTATGCGGCGTGAATACTGACACAATATACGATAAACAACATGCACAGACAGACCAAATGCGATGGGGTCGTGGTCAGATGGTGCGTTTTTGGAGGTTAGGGGCTGGTAGAGCGCACTATGCAACCGAAAAAAAAAACAATACAGCTGCACCGCTCACTACGGCCACACAAGGCACCCTTTGCTCCCAACCGATTCTGGTCTCACCTAACCTTATCCTGTGCTGACCCTCTCTTCAACCTCAACTCCTAACCTCAAACTTAACAGGCTCGCGCTACTTCACCTTTGACTCGATGGGTGCCCGGTCACTTCTGTGTCCTAGCCCGGTTGATTGCCGACCTGTTCACAGCAACATTAGGCGGCAAACACCGTGGCGAAGGGTATCCCCCAATAACTACAGTGGTACTTGTGCCCTTGTGAGGGGGATTGACTTCTTTATGAAGCCCACAGAGTCCTGTTTCCGGTCTACCTTACGGGAGCCTTGTGGGGTCGCGCTGCTGCAGCATGTTAGGCTAAGGGAGGGGTTACGAAGCGCGCCGTGCATAGGTACTGACGCGATGTACGATAGGTACACAACATGCACAGACAGCTGATACCTTATGCGTCGTGCATACTGACGCGATATACGATATACAACATGCATAGACAGCTGGTATCTTGAGCGCCGTGCATATTGATGCAATATATGATACACAACACGCACAGGTAGCTGATATCTTATAGCCTACACCTTCCAGTCGATCATTGCGGTTATCTGGTTGACCGCTGTGGTCGATCAGTATACTGCAACGTCCGACCAGTCGATCATTGCGGTTATCTGGTCGACCACTGTGGTCGATCAACATACTGCAATGTCCGACCAGTCGATCATTGCGGTTATCTGGCTGACCACTGTGGTTGATCAATATACCGCAATGTCCGACCGGTCAATCACTGCGGTTCCTGTGGACGGCCACTTGGTCGACTGATTGACCACAGTGGCCGTTATGGTGATCGGAGACTAACGCCATTCTGAAACAAGAAAAGTACAAATGTTAGAATATGAAACCAAGTGCTAAAATGTGCGTCAACTAACTGCAATGAACTTCAGATAATCGTGGTTAAAAACAAATAATTTTGAATTTTGAACAGAGACTAACGATTTGCATGCCTTTTGCCTGCAGTGTCCGATCACCCTCCCCCCTGCCCCTCCGTAGGGAACACTAAGTGGACTCATGAAAAAATTACCAGAAGCTAGTCCAATATGTGTAGGGTACTACGATGTCACACACTGATATCCAGGGTTGCGGAGTCGGAGGGTTCAGGGTCTGACTCCAACTCCAGGCCCTCCAAAATTTCCGACTCCGACTCCTGGTCCTCAAGATTTTTCGACTCCCACTCCTAGGTCCAGCTAGTTGATATTTGATATAAACATAAAACATGTCCAAATAATTTTTGCTAGTATAAACATACAGTATAGCTATGTATCAAGTTAAAGATGCTAGGTGTATGTACATATACCGGTACTGTACAATATTTTGCATCATTTGGGATATTAAAGTGAGGACATGAGGACATTAAGCAAATACAAATAAAAATTCAAATAAAAGTCGACACGAGCTAGTATTAAAATTTGACGTTTCGGGAGTTTTATCCCGTTTTCAAAAACCTAATAAAATCTTTTGAGGATATCTAACAATAATTTTTTTTTTTAAGAAGACCTAAATTGTGGTGGTGCTAGCGGGGTGGGACCTAGAGGGCGAATGACCACGGTGCGATATGGAATCCTGATATAAGCGTCGAGCGATACGGGAAGCAGAGAAAAACGAGCGAGTGCAGTCGGAGGAAAAAGCGTCAGCCATGGTTGTGACTAGTGGTACAGCTGTAGTCATCATATAGGGCAGGAAAAGAACATGTACAGTCATGGGGGAAAAAGTCCGTCCTGCACAATGAGCGGACAAACAAGCCGTGAGCAGGGGCCGGGCGCCAGCTCCCGAACAGTCAGCAGATGTGTAGTCAGTCGGGGATAGTGTGAAGAGGTACAGCTGAGGTCATAATGTTGAGGTTAGGTCATGTTCTATGGATATAAAGGGATTCTAGTGTTGTGAGTTCGATTGGATTGGAGGAAGCAATGATTGAGAAGTCATTTTTGCTTATGTTATGGTCATTTTGCTCAGCATGTAGACGGGGAGCTGAATGGGAAGGCTTAGCAAGTGGTAGACCGGTTTGGCTTGATACACCTAAATGTTGGTCAATGCGAGCTTTGAAATGTTGTCCAGTGCTACCAATGTA
>LQNS02276927.1:6611565-6627045 GCA_001587735.2 Parhyale hawaiensis | reverse complement strand
ATATGATCTCGATCTGCAACATGATATATTACATTAGTGTTAGGATACAGGTCGTCAGAACATGGATTGCAACCGTGAACGTCTCTGAAGTGAGCACTTCGCCATTTACTAGGTTCTTTGCCAGTTCTAATCTGTATTTCTGTTTTACAGCCTGAAGATGATGCTCGAAATGCATCGAAACGTTGCTTTCCGTTAATTTAAGATAATGGAAATCAATCAATTTTTATTGACTTAAACGCGCAATGAATTAAATTATTTTAGAAGAGCTGAAAAGTTAGATAATAAGCTTAGCAATAGTGAATGTCAGTGTTTACTGTTTATTGTAATTTTGTGACGGCTTTAAACCAACTAATTTGCTTAGTCTCAAGCTGCGGTGTTTACTAGTTGCTCAATTGCATAATTTTGGAGTTTCCTATAGGTATTTGTATTGGATCTTTTTGAACAGTGAGGTGCGTAACCGTAACCCGTGTCGCAATCGTCATTTGAGCTATGATTGCGACGCGAGTAGCAACTGTCTGGATCACCGGTGTAGCCTACACCGGTAACCCAGAAATACTGATTGCGACACACCCCTAATGATGCATTGTTCTGTTCTTCTTATGCTACATGTCTTTTCCTTTTCCTCTCTTGAATCATCATAATTGTGTCTGGAGAGGTTTAAACAACCAATAGGTAATAATGGAGACAAAAACGTTTTTCTTGTGGTGCTTTGACCTATTCCCTCCAAAAACAAATGTTTTCAGGGAATTGGCATCGTATGAACGCAAGCCTATACTCGTATTTTACGTGTAGATGGCACTACGCTTGAAGATTGAAGAATTAGACGAGAAGCAAGACTTGTAGTTTAAATTTTGTTACCCGCGACCTCCGTTTCGCGAAACCTCAGTTCATCAGGTGAGAGGCTCAAAAATGAAGAAAATCCATTGAAATTTCAAGCAAATGTCGGAGGTATATCATAGATGATTTTAACTATGGTACCGAAAAATGAAAGCTGAACTAAAAGGAATGGACTACAGTTGCAAAATCAACGAAACATTTTTATTGTTGAAAATTATACAATTATACACCTCACCAGGCACGTGCCGTGAGAATATGCTCTAGGTAGGTATTATTAAGATATCTTCTAGAATGTTCATAACTTTAAAATTATTTACCACGCAAATATTTACGATTTTGTAGAGAGAATCCCTTCATCTCACTTTCTTTATGGCATAGGAGTTGATACTAGCATCTTATCCAAATTTGCTCAGTCTTTCATGCACTTGACGAAAGTTTTCCATTGAGCATTGTTCCCCTAGTTTAACTTTTTCATTCTTTTCAGTACAGAAAACAACTTCTCCACAAAAAGGGTTGCAGCACCAATAATAAATATTAGTTGAAGAAACTGCATGAGCTTCGGGAAACGTTTGTTCGAGGTTGTGTTCGAAATTCCAATTTGACGAAGTTGAAATGGATTTACCCGGCAGCGCATTTTAAATTTCCTTTTAAATTTAAAACTTCTTCAAAAAATGTGTCTTCCACCCACATGCTGTCACTGAATGCAAAAATAAGAACAAAAAAAGTCTATTTATTGCAGTACAACCGCAAAACACACCATTTTGTTGAACTAAACTCGTGAGTCATAATAACTTTCATTAATTTCTCTTTTCGGTAGTTAGGTTCGAGTCCAGAACTGCCACATGTTTTGACTTGGTTTCTTCCCATCTAAAGCTTGATTTGAAATTATCTTCATATACACACTATCCAATTGAAAACAACTAATCAGAAGTCTGAGCAAGACTTGTAAGCGAGGCAGAAGCACACACCCACACACCACCAAGGCAGGCACACAGAATACTGCCTGCCCAGCCCGTCTTTTCTACAGGTGTCACTAGACGGTCGCGGCACGTGCATCGCACAATTGTATTCGCAGCATTAGTGCTAACGTTGAATGGCAGACGCAAATTATGCCTACCTCATATTCAAAATATATGAAATAATTTGCGCTTTCTGCGTAATAATTACACGAAATAACCATCATAATTATGTTATATCATTAAATTTACCTGCTAGCATCGTTTGTGCAGGGTATACACTGCCTGCCCTGACTGCACGTGCCTGGTATATACATATAGCTTTGATCTTTCGGCATCATAGTTACAATCGTCTGTGATATACCTCCAACATTTGCTTGAAGTTTCAGTGATTTAATTTGCATCTACTTTGAGCCTCCTACCTGATTAGCTGAGGTACAACGAAACGCGTCGTGGGTAACAATGAACTAAGCTAGCTGTCTTGCTTCTCGTCTAATTCTTCTTATGCCCCTACTTGTAACACGAATGACTGTTGGTCACTATCTCCTCTGTCAGCCCCTTACTTCCCTGCTCGCCTGCTCCTAATGATTTCTTCATACTGCTCTTTTTGTACTGAACTGTATGTATGCTCTTTTCGTAGATGGGATCTTCAGTTTGCTTGACGTGCTGCATCTCCCTTATTTCTTCCTCTCTTTGGATTATACTGCAGTGTACATTGCGGGCCAGGAAGCTTAAGTACACGTTATAGTTATAGGAATTACCTAGAAATTAATAATGATAACTGGTTGAAAGTGTGAAATATCAACGTTATGTGTTTGACGCATTTGTGTTGTTTTAATTGATTTGTTACATTTCATTCCTGTGTTACAAAATAAAAATAATTTGCGCTTGATGAATTTCTCATCTACTCACAAAAGAATGATATATTCCACCGGCAGGCAGGTATGCAGGGATTAGTTAATTAACCTGTTCATGCCTATTGTAGAATTGTGGACGTTACAATAGTGCTATTCCAATAAAAAGTTAGTTTTAACTCAGGCATAAAAGCCTTTACTGTATTAATATATCTAACAATAGCGTTGCCTCACCGATCTTGTGGACTTTGCTCTCATTGCTCATCAGAGGACGGAGGCACGGGAACGAGACCTCCGCTAATGCGACTACAGCGACCCGTGTCTGAAGACAACCAGCCCCTGCTGTTGGAGCATCTTATTCGCTACACCCTTGCAGACTTCGTCAAATCAGGTAGGTATTATGTTTCTTGGAGAAATTAGGAGCAAGTACAATAGAAAGTGGGATTCACACATGGAAGGCAGCCCTAGATGTTGCTGATTTTGATTGTGTAACTGTATTCTACGTTTTCATTTCGGGCTGAAACTATCATTGTTTTTCGAACCGCGTAATTTTCTTGGTGTGATGGAATCTTGGAGTAGATATAGATGGAGTGTACGTCACTGTTGGATTCTTTTCAATCCAGAGAGCATCAGTAGCGCCAGATATTTCTTAGCGATTTGGGAACGACAGTCAAAGAATCAATAGAAGGAGGTAACATGCCGAGCGAAAATGGAAGCTCGCCCTTTTTCCGAGTCGGGGATGCCAGTTGCCAGGGAAAAATAAACACCGTAAGTTGTGTGAGCTCACGCTTTCCGCGCCACTCGGCTGCTTTTGTCGGTTTCTGTGTACGCGTGCATAGGTGGCAATTCGCGCGTAGTACATAATCTCCAAGTATGATAGCTAGCTACTTGCTGCCGACGAATGGCAGGGAAGACTACCTGAAAGGGAGTGGCAGCAGCAGCATCCGTAGCTGTGCCGAGCAACCATCGACTGACAAAAATCTTCATAGACCTCTGGGACGAAATACGACCGTGTCCTCACCTTATCCGCTCTAGGCCCGAATTGGCTTCTAATATCCTGGCGCTGTAAGAATATTTAAGCGCGGAGTTTAAATAACAGCCGAATCTGTATATTTCAAACAGCTACTTATAACTAAAACAATTTGTTTCTTTTATTTCATTTGCAGGGGAATATAGGTGTTATTGGGAGGGGGTCTAAAACGCGAATGAATAAAGCTACTTGGAGGAGCCGGACGTCGGCGCCTGTACTGTCAGCGGGTGTTGAGACTAACTGTGGACAGTGTGAAGCGGTACAGCGGAAGTCATAGTGTTTAGGCTTGGTCTTTTTCTATGAATGTAGAGGAACTTTAATGTTGTGAGCTCGATTGGGTTAGAACAACCTATGATGTAGAAGTCATTTTTTGCAGTAGGGATGGTTGTTTTGCTCAGCATACAGGTATGGAGCTGAATGTGAAGGTTTTGCGAGTAGCAAACCGGTTCGGCGAGATACACCTAAATGTTGGTCAATACGGACTTTGAAATGTTGTCCAGTGTTACCGATGTACGAGGCATTGCAACCTCTGCAATTGAACGATAGATAACACTGGACAAAAGTTGTGTGGGAGGTTTTTCTTTAAACTTAAAGTAAAACACTATGGTGAATCTGCTTTTATATGAACATTTGAAGTTTATACCTGGGTAAGTCCTCAGGGGCGAATTTTGGCGGGCCCTTTCCCTGCCACAAAATGTTTGGGCGTCACGCACCCAAGGGTCCCGAGTGCCTTCTCCGCCGGGAATGTAGCAGCTTGCCGCGGTTCCTGCTGAGAAGGTTAGTTTTGTAAAGTTAGGAAAGTTCTCTATATTTCCCCTTCTGTTCCGCGAGGTGGGCCGCCGAATGGTTTGTAAGCGACCCATCATATTGGACTCCTATCTGCACCCGTGTGGGGGCCACGGAAGGTACCCCGCACGAATATTCGCTTTCTTCTGTCTTCTTCTCTTTTTCGTTTTTCGTCTCTTTCCCTGCGCCGCACGGCTGAGCGATTATGTTCGGCCGAGCAGTGTAGGGTTAGAAATGCTCGCGCCTTATTTCCTGCCAGACATAGTGCACTTGCCCAAGATTGTACTAAAAGAGCTCATCTGAGTTCGACTCAACTTCTAAACTATATTATGTAGCAGACGGGCCCAGCTTCTAGACCAATAAATGGATTACCTCTCTGGAAGAGTTAGCATTTCATCAAGGTGTAAAATTCTAGAGGAACTGGACAAAATAAGATTAAATAACCCACAAATCGTTGAAAAATTTCGTCNGCCTACCTCTACCTCTATTTATAAGCTTCTCGAGATCCCTTAACTCTCCGTTAACTCTCCGTTAAGTATCCCTTAAGTCTCCGTTAAGGATCCTTAACTCTCCGCGAGAGAAATGACGAAATTTTTCAATGATTTGTGGGTTATTTAATCTTATTTTGTCCAGTTCCTCTAGAATTTTACACCTTGATGAAATGCTAACTCTTCCAGAGAGGTAATCCATTTATTGCTCTAGAAGCTGGGCTTACTAGCTACATAAACTGCTTTTTAACTCAAAAGTGGTATTATACAAAATTGGATCGCTGTTATATAGTCTTCGTATCTAATACGGCGGGAAAACCCTCATTATAATAATTATATCTGGGTAAGCTTCAGAGAGGCATGCTTTCAATGTGTTTACCGTAGTACGGGGCTAGTGAAAGAAGTCTAATTATTCTGATCTTCCTCTTCTTTCCTGACTTGCTGTTCCCATGCGCGTTGATCCTGTGTGGGGACACCTTCGTGCACGGGTTCCCCATATTCCTATCGTCATACTATACGTCCCTTGCTTCTTCCTCTGTTAGATCGCCATTGTTGAGGAGACGGAGGCTTAAACTACTCAATATAATATGCCTAATTTACGGACAAAAGGTTTACTATTGCCAGGATCGAACAGTTTGTCTAGAAACAAATTGCAATAGTGATCCAGAAGATGGTGCCGACAACCGTTATTTTTGAAAAATGTTTAGAGAAAGCCAACTTTATTTGAGAACCCAAGGTAGGAAGAAGACAAATGGTATGCCCGAAATATTAGAGTTTTTATTGCATTAATTTTAAATTGATAATAGCAATGACTGGAAAAACTTGTCCCGAGGCCTGAGAATGTGTGTTTTCTGTAAATTCTGGTTTTAACTGTTGAGTCTTGATTAGTTATATAAACATCTGGAAAAGCTAAAGAATTATATTTATTATTACATAATTGTCTTTATTTAACTTCTACTATAGTTATGCACGGAGTTTAAATAATAAGTTGAACGAATCTGTATATTTCAACCTAAATGTAATGTATTCACGGAGTGTCAATAATAAGTCAGTCGAATCTGTATATTTCGACCTAAATGTAATGTACGCACGGAGTTTCATAAGCCAGCCGACTGTCGACCCGACTGTTAGCAGCTAATTACTTAGATAAACTATTCAGTATTCACCTTAACTGATGAACAAAACATACAGTGTCATTCGGCGTATATTTGACATAAATCGATGTTGATGTTGGAGCAAACCCCAGGGATATAACCTGATGAATAAGTGCAAAAAGCTGCGGATGGCTGAAGGTGTGGCCGTTGTTACGCCATGCCAGGTGCCACTCACCGTCACGCCGCTCCGAGAACAGCATAGTCACCCCTAGCGACAGTCAGTAGGCCTAGCACTACTGGGTCCGTCGTGCTACCAGCGAGTAGGCATACGCCGCCGGGTGCGCTACTGCCTGTCATACGTGCTGTGGCTCCCGCCTGGAACTTGCTTGAGTCACCGCTAGAATGTATATTTAATGCTCGTGTTTGTTCTCTAGTGTTTCAACTGTATACGACAGAGACAGCTGTTTATCTGTGCAACCTTAACTAGTATTCTCTGAAGTTTGTATTTGTATTGTGCGAAAAAAGTATTGTTTTTAGAATAAGTAATATTCTGTATTTGATCATATGTGGCCTGATAGCGAATACGGTGGGAGAGCCCCATTTTGCAAGATAGCCCGAGATAAACTAGCAAATGACTTTGTTTTTGCTTAACCTCTTGCTACGTTTTTCTCGAAGGACGGGTTACGCCTGAGTGGGTAACCTGTCAGGAAGACCGCTCTCACAGTCTGGCACACGGCCAGGAACACGAACTGGTTAGCCTTAGCGGACTAAATACGGCGAAGAGAGCACTCCCAGGTCTTCCTAGGATCCCTCCACTAAAGCCTTAGTTGAACCGCACGACGACCCTTGGTCTTTCCAGGGTCTGACATAGTCTGGCGCCTAAGGAGGGATCCTCATGCTAGCTAAAGCAGCTAGTCGCTCCGGCCGACAGCTACAGTCCGCTTAGCAAGCCGGACGGCCCGTGTGTATTACCGGGACCGTCCGCACAGGCATCATATTGCCCCGGCCCGTAAGAGGAGGCCGATTCATGCAAGCCGGACGTCCCACGAGAGCTATACGGGACCGTCCGCCCTCAGAGAACCCTGAAAGCCGTGAATGCTCAGCCCTTTCTCTCGGCGCTGCGGTGCAACAGATGAGCCGCACTGCTCTAATAAATAGATAACTAGCAGTAGACGAGCCATCAGGCCCATTCCCAGAAAGGAGTCGGGACTCACGACCCTGCCCTCTACAGTATGTGCCACTGCCATTAGGTCTAAATCAGTTAGAAATTTGAGGAAGAAAAGAAGAGAATAAAATCTTCCACGGAGAAGATCGTGCAAGCGCGAGCAATGCTGCAGATCCGCGGAGGTCGGAATCGTAAAGTTAGCGGTTATGAAAGACAGTGGACTACGGTGGCACCTGCAGCTTTAGCCGTTTAGAGTTTGTGACTAGGAGGAGGAATTCATAGCTGTAGAGGATGTTCCTCACACCTTCGTGCATGGGTTCTCCATATTTCTATCGTCATACTATAAGTCCCCTGCTTCTTCCTCTGTTAGATCGGAGGCTTAAACTACTCAATATAATAATAGTAATGTGTCATGACGATTTTTAAACACAGTGCCTGTCTCTTGTCAGGCGTGACTGTTGAAGCCTCCCCTCAGATAAGGTTTACAAGTGATACTTCATGCCCTTATTAACGACTGAATCTCATCAACAAATTCAAAAAAGGCCGTTGCTTCGGAGGCGATCATCAACGTCTCTGTCAAAAAGTCCCATTGTTGGTATGTCGTTGAAACCATTCAAGCACTTGAATGTTTCCATTAGTTGCCCTTTAGTCGTCTGTTCCCGAGAGAAATAAATCGGACTTCCTGTAGGTGACGCTACTATGATGCTTCGCACCTGAAGTATCAATATGTTTGCTCTGCGTTGGATTCTTGCCATTTTGGTACTACTGTATATTCAACTTGTTGTGTTGTAGGTTGTTTGTGATAGTCCGAGGTCTCGTTGTCGTGTGAAAGTGAAAGCGTCTGATTATGTCCCGTTCATTTCTAATCGGCGGCCGAGTGATAGGGAGGTGAGTGAGATTGAGCTCCCCGCCAGATTCGTGTTTCACGTTACTCTCACGACAGTTTGATTATCACTGACGACAAATGGCTGGTAGGGCAGTAGTGACCTGGTACCTGCAGGCTGAAAAGGCGGTGGGAGAAGCAGCCGCCGTGGCTGGACTGAATATCTTAAGGTAAATTGTTAAATTTTTTTGGCAAAGAAATAGAACCGTTGTAACAGTAGTTCGCATCATGCTCCACTAGCATATTTTCCGTCACTAGTCACAGCAAGAGTGCAATCACAATGCTTCACATTTTCAATTTGTAGAATATATTCCGTGAACAGTTCGAAGCAAAGAAGACGTGAACACACACCCACCTGTCATGAGACGAAAAAAAAAACCGTGGCCAACTGTTGCTGTCTTCCCTCCGTCTATTAAACCTCCTTGAGTTATCCGAGTAGAAAACAGCGAGCATTCAGCCTGGGAGGTTGTTACGTTATGCGTTTTGTTCGATGTCAATAGGAGGACAGGCAAATGAAGCATAGCATTCACTTGTCCGTGCCTAAAACTGCAGGAGCACAAACTACACCCACTATTCGTGTAAAACGGTTACGAGGAAAGTGTCGCGATACCATCAAGGATGTCTTACCTCATCCATAGCAGCCTGTTAATTTTCTTTCAGAGATTTCTTCACCACATCTTATCAAATAGACTATTCACCTAAAAATTGTGAGCCCACAGCTATTTCTCAAACATGTATTATTGTTATTGTCGAGGGGATTTCACGACCCAAATTGGATCGGTTGAGCGATGTTCAGCTCTACACTCTGGCGCCGGGACATATCCTGCCACCTAAGGCTCAAAGCACTTTGCGAATGATGTGCGCTGTTCCAAGCAGAGCGCTTTTCTGGAGGGTTCCTGGGTGGAGATGGCTGTACTTCAGCTCTCGCAGGGCAGTCTTGAGATTCTTGGATATTGCCCCCAGAGCTCCGATGACCACTGGAACGACTTCCACCTGCATCTGCCACAGTCTCTGGAGTTCGATGGCAAGGTCACGGTACTTTTCCTTCTTCTCCACTTGTCGATGGTTCTGGAGTCGAAGGGGGTTGAGACGTCGATCAGTTTGGCCGACTTCTCCTGTTTGTCTTTGACGACGATCTCCGGTCGGTTGGCGTGAAGTACTCGGATCAGTTTCCATCCGCGTGTCCCTGTAGATTTGCACGGCTTTGTTTTCAACCACGGGCTCGGGTTCGTGCTCGTACCACCTCTCACTGACCGGAAAGTTATGGATCCGGAGAAGGGTCTAGTGGAGGTGTCGAGCCACTTTATCGTGCCTGCGCTTGTACTCCTTTTGCGCCAGCCCTCTGCATTTGCTGATCACGTGGTTGATGGTTTCGTCCGAGCTCCTGCAAATGCTACAGGTAGTAGGGATGTTTCTCCTGTCGATCTTGTTTTGGATATACCTGGTTCTGAGGGCTTACTCATGAGCTGCCAGGATGGTGCACTCTGTTTCCAGTTTCAGCTCCCCCCTCAGTAGCCAGTTCATGAGTCAGGGACTATTTTGTCCTGAACACCTTCGAGGTACTGCCTGGACATCTTCATACTCTTTCGCTTGTTAGTCCGATCAAGGCGCCGTCTCTCATTGAATTGGTCAGCCGATTCGGTCTCTTTCAGCAACTTCGCCTCGATTAAGCAGCGTGCCAACGGGTCGTCGCTCTCTCTGAAGTGGTGGGAGAGAGCTCGTTTTTCCGTTTCGACGCAGTCCTCTGCACTGGTGAGGCCACGGCCCCCTCTCTTCTGTTAATGTAAAGTCTGTCTACGCCTCAAACAAGTACTGAAGACATCATACAGGTAACAAAAATTGAATGAAATACAGTTGAAAGATATTAGCATGAAGAAGAGACGACACGGTGGTCGGTGAGCCACGAGCTGGATGTAACTCCACCTACCCTCGCCAAGAACACCACCAATTACGTGTCAGCTGATGTCACATCGGAGGCTGATTCGCTTAGAGGTCTATGGCACGTCGCGTTACCGTACTTTCCCGCAAGATTTTACGTCCGAAGTGATTTGTTATAATTGGTGATGGGGAATTTTGCTACTTGTGACAAGGATTTGATCTCTGGGATACAATTAGTATAATTGTATTCAAGCTGAACTGCACCTTCTCGTGGTGGTACCGTTAGTAAACCTACTTGACATCTTCTTTCTTCTTTATTACTTTAGAGATATTTATTTCTTTTTACATCACAATCTGAAGTGTAGGTAGAACCAACGCAGTGAGCGCCCGGTCTTACCAGACCGTGGTTTTCCTTTTATTTGTTTATTTTGTGTTTCTGACTTATAGATAAAAGAGAGGTCCCCGTCCGCGTGGAGGGGCGGTCCCCCCCCTATTTTCTGCATCTGAATGACGGACCGGCCCTCCTAATGGACTTGGACACAAACCACGAAACATCCGAGCCGCCAGAGCCGGCCCCGTCTCGGCAATCCGCCGCGAGTGTGGGTGCGGGCGCTGCGCCGAGCTCCGACTACGGGAGAACTAATTATGAGATGTTGCAGGGCGGGCGCTAGGCGCCGACGTCGGTCGCGGCGGCGGGAACGCAGCAGCTGAGACAGGAACGAGATTTGAACTTCCCATTGAACTTTGAATAAAATAGAAACTTTAAACGCTTCTTTGATATCTCTACCAAAAAGGGAGATGACGTCAGCAGTATAGATATCATAAGAGCTTACAACGACTTGCAGCGGACGCTGGGAGGCAAGCCTGCCAAGGTCACAGAGACGAGGGCCGGCACACTCCTGGTCGAAGTATAAAACGCAGCAATCGAAAGCGATTACGAGCGTGAGGATGCTAGGGGGAGTTGAGGTCTCCGCCGCCCCCAATGATCGCCTCAACCAAATCAAAGGCGCGATCTATTTTCTTAATAAGCCAAAATACACCGACGGAGATCTCCTCCAGGCCCTCTCAGAGTCGGGAGTGAAGAGCGTTTATTGGGTAAAGAAGAAGAAAAATGGTAGAGACATCGATACTCCCATTTATATCCTCACTTTCGACGCTCATATCCTCCCACTAGCAGTGGAAATTGGCTGGGTGAAGTGCCCAGTGCGGCTCAATATTCTCCGCCCTCGCCGCTGCTTCAAGTGCCAACAATATGGACACGGAGCAAAAACGTGTCGTAAAACAACCCCAATATGCCAAAATTGTTCAAGACCCCAACACCAACAACCATGTACCGCATCGACCAGGTGTGCCAACTGCAGTAAACCACACCCAGCAAACTCACCAACTTGCAGTATTTTCAAGTTTGAACAGGAGGTTCTGGCCACACTGGCCAAGGAGCACGTTAGCTAGGGCGGGGCCAGGAGACTGGTGGGGAGCCGCCAGACCCGACCGGGCACGTCTTACGCCCGTGCTCTACGTGACTCTAGCGAGAGTGCGAGCGGTGTCCCGGGCCCACCGGTACGACGAAGACCCGCGCCCCGCGCGTCTCTGGCTGACGGGGCAACAGACTGAGGGACCAACCCTGGAGGCACCTGGCGCTGCGGCTGCACGGGGGCTGCTGGGGCTTGTGCAGCCGTTCCGGAGACAGAGGATCTCTCTGTTCCAGGACAAGGTGGCGCGATAGCTACGCCGGCGGTCCCTGCGACGAGTGCTGCCGGTCCTCCCTCTCTGCCCGTGACCACGTGTTCTGCTGACGTCAGCCCTGCGCTCCCTGTTTCTCCCTCGGCTCCTGTTTGTGATTCTGCCAGTTCTCCCGCCACGACTGCGGCTATAGCTGTGGTTGCACCCGCTGTACCCTCTGATGACATTGTTGCGCCTACTGGCACGTCCCCTGTCGACTCCTCTATCGGGGAGGCCTTGAATGAGGCGGACTATATCTTGAGTAAGTGTGCCGCGGACAGGGAGACCTCCATCGTCCTTGCGGCACCTACTTCTCTCGGCCGTGTCTTTGCCCCTGCGGTGCCGGTCGCCGCTGGGGCCGATGCTTCCGCCGCTGGTGATGGCGCGGCCCGCGCTGGCTTTGCCGAGGCCGTCTCTGCCTCTGCTGCGCCTGATTCTTGTGACTCTGCTGGAGCTACTGCTGTGCCTGTGGCCTCTGTCTCTGCTGGGGCTATTTCTGCCTCTACTGCGGCTGCCTCTGGCTCTGCTGTGTCTGTTGCTTCTGGCTTTGCTGGGGCTGTTTCTGACCCTGCCGCCTGTGCTTCCGCTTCCGCTGGGGTTGCTTCTGCTTCTGCCGCGGGTGCTGCTCCCGGCCCTGCTGGAGTCGTTTCTGTCTCTGCTGCGTCTACTGCTTCCGGGTCTGCTGCGCCTGCTGCTTCCGGCTACGTCGCAGCTCAAGTGGCTGTGCCTCGGGGAGGGGACGGACCGGACGGACATAAACCGGATAGACCTACACAAAAATCGAATTCGAAAATCGTAGTGGTACGACCAAAGACTTTTACAGCAGGTAAAAACGATGGAGCGCTCCCGCGGAAACGTTTCCCGAGCAGCGATTCATCCCCCACAACAAATTTTGTACCTTTTGAGATTCCGAAGACAAAACAGGATCTCCGTGAAACGTCTCGGGCTCACACGGGACGAGCAACATCACATGTAGCCGGAGCGCGACGAGACTCCGACCGACAGCATCGTTCAAGCGAGCGGCGTACGTCCTCCCGGGACCCGGGTACCAGCGGGGGACGGGCCTCGTTACCCGCGGGCCGCGGCGTGTCCTCCGGGCACCACACGGGGTCCTCGCCACCTGCGGTGACGGTGCGGTCGTGGAACGATGGGGAGAGGAAGAAGATGGACAACTCCCCAATACAGACAGTGATTACCGCACGTGACAGCCTCTACTCCTTCCATAACACGGCAGGAAGAGGCTCGAACAGGAAACGTAGCAAATGAGTAAAATTCTACAGTGGAATATAGGAGGCCACAGAACCAACAAAGATAACCTGAGCCGTTTTATGGTAGTGCACCAACCTATATGCGTATGTTTACGAGAGACCATGCTTGGTTATACCAAGCCTCCTTCGCCTGGGAACTATACTGCCGAATATCTTTCCCCCACCCAGGATCCCGTCCCTGGAACGGGACTCGCTCTCCTCAACAAAACAGAGTCTCTGTGCCTGAGGGTGCCACTTAAGACACCCTTACAGGCCATGGCCGTGCAAATCAAGTTACGAAACACGGCCACCGCTATCTGCAATCTGTATATTTCCCCGAACCAAGTAATCCACATAGCAGATATCACTGGACTAGTGGCGCAGTTGCCGCGCCCTTTCCTATTGTTGGGTGATATCAATGCAGAACACCCAACTTGGGGTAATAATGCTAATAACGCGCGAGGCTGGGTTGTCGAGCACTTGCTTAGAACTACCGATTTGTGCCTCCTCAATACAGGAGCACATACTCATTTTCACTTACATACAGGAACTACTTCCGCGATAGACCTTACCCTCTGCACACTTGACCTCTTTCCTGACGCCCAGTGGACTGTGACTGGGGACACCCACGGGAGCGAGCACTACTGTGTGTGCACCAGTTTCCCGGACCTTCAAAATCATGATGCAGCACCTCGACATCCTCTGGCGAGCCAATTGGGCTATCTTCGAGGCCTTGAGCCAGATGGAGGATTTAGATGAACACCTACCCGTCGACCAGATGGTGGATCACTTCACGGGAGTCCTGATGAGAGCTGCATCAGGGGCCATCCCCATATCCAGAGGTGGAGCTGCTCCTCATAGAGTACCATGGTGGTACGACGAGTGCACGCGAGTATGGGCGGAGAGAAAGAGACTTCTCCGACGTTTCCAACGAAATGGATGCCTGGCCAATAAAATAGCATATTGCCGCGCACGTGCGCAGGCACAGTTTACCCTGCACCAGGCCCGGAAAGCCTCTTGGAAGGAATATACAACTACGCTAAACGTTAATACTCCAATGAGCAATGTCTGGCAACGTGTTAAGAAGATGACCGAAAAACCCCGCCACGGCCTTCCTTGTACAAAAGAGAATGGCGAGGTGATTGTAGAACCTGACCGTATCGCCGACCTCTTGGCTCGACATTTTAGCGAGGTCAGCAGTGTCGAGACTTACCCGCGAGCTTTTCAGGCGAAAAAGAGAAGATTGGAACGAGACCCCCTGAACTTTGCTACCCGTCGCGAAGGCGACGTGGTGCCATATAATGATCCAATCACTGTATTGGAAGTCTATAACGCACTCACACAATGCAAAAATACAAGTCCCGGCCCTGATGGTACCGGTATGTATACACTACAAGATGCTGAAACGCATGCACCATTCAGCGGTTCGAGCACTTCTAACAATATACAACAAAATTTGGACAACGCACGACTATCCGAAACAGTGGCGCCTTGCGCCAGTAGCTTTCATAAAACCAGATAAACCTCCCACGGCACCAAGCAGCTACCGCCCTATTGCGTTGACCAGCTGCCCCGGAAAGATCCTGGAGAAAATCGTGAACATCCGTCTGATGAAATAGTTAGAAGCCAACAAGCTCCTCTGCAACGTGCAACACGGTTTTCGACAGTCCCGTAGCACCACCGATTCCATCGTGCGTATACAAAATCAGATGACAGAGAACAGGACACCTAAGGGACAGACTATCTGTGTCTTCTTCGATCTTAAAAAGGCATACGATACAGCCTGGCGACTCGGAATACTCTTACAACTACTGTACATAAAATAGGCATAAGAGGTAACATGGCCTATTACTTGCAGCAGTTCTTGAGCGGGCGACGTTTCAGGGTCAGAGTGGGACAGGCTTACTCCCCTGTGAAGACACAGAATGAGGGGGTTCCGCAGGGGAGTGTCATTAGCTGTGCCCTTTTCCTACTAGCAAATAACGACATCATAGCAGACCTTCCCCAATACGTGTACTGGTCACTATATGTAGACGACCTGATGCTATTCTCCTCCTCACTACATCTGGAAGTTCTACAGCGACGACTGAAGCGAGCCATTGCACGCGTTTGTAATTGGGCGACCGACCATGGCTTCACCTTTTCTGCTGCCAAGACCTCTGCGCTTCACATCGGTCGTGCTAGAGATGTAATATCAGCCGAACTTACACAATGTACGGACAACGGATAAACAATCACGAAGAGGTGAAATTCCTCGGAATGATAATGGATAGAAGACTGTCCTGGAAACCCCACATAGAGATGTTTAGAACACAATGCATGCGTAGGCTCAACCTACTCAAGCACCTGATGACACTGTCGTGGGGCGCCGACCGGCAAACCCTTTTATACCTCTATCAAACCCTTGTACGCTCGAGACTAGACTATGGCTGTGTCGTATATCAGTCCGCGAGGACTAAAGTCCTAAAACGACTGGACGCTGTGCACAATTCAGCACTAAGGCTATGCACCGGAGCCTTCCGTACATCACCCATACCAAG
>LQNS02276927.1:6478657-6488767 GCA_001587735.2 Parhyale hawaiensis | reverse complement strand
GGAGCCTCTTGTGAGCTGCACTGTGATCAGAGGGAGCCTCTTGTGAGCTGCACTGTGATTAGAGGGAGACTCTTGTGAGCTGCACTGTGATCAGAGGGAGACTCTAGTGAGCAGCACTGTGATCAGAGGGAGACTCTAGTGAGCAGCACTGTGATCAGAGGGAGACGCTTGTGAGCTGCACTGTGATCAGAGGGAGACTCTAATACATTCTAATCATAGCTGCAATTACGCGAGATGCTGCAGGTATTGCGTCAGCCGTCAGCCGTGGTGCTGATGCCAGCGTGCTGCCTTCTCAATACGCGACACAGGAACACTTACCTGCAAAATTTAGAGCGGTTCTTTACCTCGGCAGCCGGGGACATGCGCAATTGGGCATTCATAAGTTACCATTTTTCTTTACAGATTAGAGCCGCAAGGGAACAGCTATAGTGCGGCCGATTCCTGCGCCAGAGGGCGCTGTGTGCTGGGTGACGGCACAGTGTGTGGTAAGTTTAGTTATTTACAGAAACACAAGCTATGTAGGTCAGACACGCAAAAAACCAACAGCAAAACAAAAAAGTAAATCTTCTGTTCAGAGCAAAATCCTAAGATCGAGGTCAGAGCGAAGACAATTGATCTAAAGGACATTTCTAGTATAATTGGATTTGAACATTCCGATTCTACAGAGCATCATCAGCAATCTGAAATAACAAATGTAAAAATGTTAGATGTTCGAAATTTGCTACTATTCTAAATATATACAAAATTCATTTTATTCTTTAATGGGGCAATTTTCAAGGGGCACGATAACTGCATGTCGTTTGGGTTTGGATTAAACTCTAATTTCTGAGGAAGGCCTGAACATGCCTTCTCTCAATTCACGACGTACCAATTGAGTAAATGATCAACGAGCTACAAGAGAAACGATTTTTCACGGTGCAGTAGACACAGTAGTTATATTTTTCAGTTCTTTCTTCCTTTGACGAAACAGTTTTTGCTTTAACGAAAATATTTCGATAAATGAAGTTCTATTAATTCCTATCCTTGATACGCGGCGAGGAATTTAATTAAATTCAGGATGCTTCTCTGCTTGCTAATATAAATCGATTATTTTCCATGGGAAGGGAGGAGTGTGTTGCACAGATGAATTGAAATAGAGAGCACTCATATCTTATGACAATTTGAGTTGGCCTTTGTAGCGTATCCTTCAGAAGTACATTAGTAACGAAAGTATGATCCGTGAAGAAGGATAAGTACATATTTCTCGCTGTCGAGTTCATGTTATTCACGCGTTTCACACATATAACATTCCAATGTGTTAGCCTTAACATTCAAATGTATAAGATGCATTCTTCGTATCACAAGTTCATGCCTGGCGGATGTAGCCACCGCCGGCTTCTTCAGCTCAGAGCTTCTAAGATAAAGAACCTAAAAGGTCGTTTATGACACCGTACAAAATGTACTGGTTTACCAGCACTGCCTCTGAGTGACATGCGTACTTCACAATGACTTTCCGCCGGAACCTATATCGGTAAAAGCCGTCTGTCAAAGCCTGTAGCCAGAGTCTCGAAAATATTTGTTATGCTTGTAAACATAAAGTAATTTACCCACGGACTTCCGACTCGAATCCGGCGGAAGCAGCCGGTGTTCTAATGAAGCCGGGATTTATACGTATTTAAGGCGCTTGCACGATCAAGCATCAGCTTAATTCGGTACTTGACATTGCAGTACCATCATTGCTTACGGCATTCTGCTTGTAACACTATTTAGATGTAGACCTTGTATTCTATAGTCTGCATCTATCAAGTAGCATGTTGCTACTTATTATTGGATCATATCTTCNATCAGCTTAATTCGGTACTTGACATTGCAGTACCATCATTGCTTACGGCATTCTGCTTGTAACACTATTTAGATGTAGACCTTGTATTCTATAGTCTGCATCTATCAAGTAGCATGTTGCTACTTATTATTGGATCATATCTTCTAGTCTTGTATAATAAGATGTAAATAAACAAGATCTTGACGGCATTCCTTCACCATCCAACCTGTAGCCTGATAACTATACTCGGCCTTAAAGTTCACTCTCACAACCAAGTACAGTGACGAACTCAACACGAACTCCAATAAGAATGTCACCTCTCCAGAATCACAATATATAACAGTTCACTAATAACTTCACTGTAAACCTTAACGACATACAGTCATTCTACCTCTTGAAAATAGCCCACAGTAGAAAAACCTCCTATTTTGCATATATATATATATTGTAGACTAGTAACAAATTTTCAACAACAGATGTACCATATTTATTTCTATTATATCACATTGCTGATGATAACATGTAGGGTCGCTTTGACCAAGATTTTAAAATGCTGTCGTATCCTGTAACCTAACTTGATAAGTAAAACCCTAAGATACTAGAGGGACCAGTGGAAATTCCACGGTTACATATATCATATTTTCACCTACTTTCGTTTTACATAAGGCAGTGCTCCTGTAATTCAACCTATCCCATCTAAACTAAGGGCCGCCTAACGAACCTCGTCTACCTTAACACACCTTATCTAGCGGACTCTACTGTCGTCTCTCACCTGTGAATCTTGCATACAACGGTACTTACGTTGTTCTCTTATATTTATGCAGGCCTTTTTCTAAGCTCTGCATTCCACTGTTTATAAATAATTTAGCCGATCATAATCTTACGCATTTTAATTTTCTTGTCACAGCGTCCGATTTCTGTTTTGCACGACTACGGGACCCGTGGATATTCATCAGCAGCCCATAATTTCCATGCTCTCTTTGATGCGATAGCTAAAAAAAAAAACAGAATCGGCCAATTTTTTCAGCCAGAGCCACTTAAACCTCTGTCCTCAAGATGTCATTATATTTCCTTAGACATCGCACATTCGCTTGAAGGAATACCTTACAGCCGTTATGTTCAACACTGCTTGCTCTATTCATGTCTTTGCTTTGAAAGCCACTTAAATTTTTCAAGAAGTGCTATGCAAGACAGCTAGCTATGGTTGAACTTCGTTCCAGCGAAAATCAGAGCTTCTTGCAAATTGAACTTCCTCTTACCTTTTACTGAAAAGCGTAACGTACAGACACAGGGATGGACATACGGACGTACGGATAGAGCCACAAGTAGGATTATGATATAGATTGGAAATGATCCTACAGAATGAAAACTGCATTGTGCAGAAAAGTTGCTCTGTGTACAGCAGCTTAAACGATTCCGTGTTACTGTGAAGCATCTCGTATGGCAGTAACTGCACCGCCACCACTTCGCGTACTGTTGATTGTTGGTGAATAGACACTTAAAGCTGCACTGCATCTAGTAAATGGTTATTCCAGGCTCTAGGGGGGGGGGGTGTGTCTGTGTACATTTCTCTTTCACGACTCCACCATGTAATTTCCTATTCCATATGATGAGGACATTAAAAATAAGTTGGGTAGAACTTTCGCAACTGGCACATTTTTGAGAGGGGCATGGGGGGCCCAAAATTATAAATTGTGGACTTATTGTTCTGAAACTTGCTCAGCATATGTATTTTTGAAAAAGAAACGCATTTTGTTACCACAAATTTTTTGATATAGGCCTTAGATTTTGAGAAGTTGTAGGAACAAAATACGTTTCTTTTTTCAAAAAACACAAATGGTGAGCAAGTTTCAGAGTAATCGGTCCACAATTGATAATTTTGGGCCCCCCATGCCCCCTCTCAAAATTGTACCAGTTGCGAAAGTTCTACCCAACTTTTCTTTAATGTCCTCATCATATGGAACAGAAAATTACATGGTAGAGCCGTGAAAGAGAAATGTACACAGACACCCCTTACAGCCTGGACTAGTATGCAATGCAGTTTTTTCTGGCTGCTATTCATCACTAATCGCAAAATTCATCTAACAGTGTCAGACCAACTGTGTAGGCAAGCGGTTACTGGTGTGTGTGCGCTAGTGCTGAGAGCTGGCAGGGGTTGTGTTCCGAAAACGCTCAGTTCCTACAAAGAAACTGAGCACCTCGCTGTGTTGCAGGGGCGCTGTACTCTGTGGCTGCGATGGAGCTGCTGCACAGAAGGTACTACAGCCTGTGGCTGCAGCTGGAGCCTCAGGAAGATCCGCAACAATATGCTGCAGCCAGGACCTCGGCTCCCTGTGACGCGTCTGTGCTGAGCTGCACCGACGACCCGCCCTCGGGAAGCCTCACGGGCCATAGCAGCGAGCTGCCTCTGGAGGCCGGGGTGGGTACTGTGTCGTACCTCTTGCTGTGATCTTCAAACGTTCTTTCCCAACCTTCTGTACCTTACTTCTGGATTACTCTTTGTTACCTCCGTCAAGGAGGCTATGTTTTCGTCGGGTTTATCTGTCTCTGTCTGTCAGCCTCTTTGTCTGGCTGTCTTTCTGTCTGTCTGTCATCCAGATAACTCAAAAACTTGCTGACCGACTTTGATGAAATTTACAGGGACTGTTAGATATGTTAGGAGAAACAGATGATTAACTTTTGGTGAAGATCCGTCCATCCGTTTGTGTGCTGTCAGCCTCATTTTTCTCAATGCTATAACTCAAAAAGTTATGGACGGATTTATATGAAATTTACATGAGTTGTTAGGTATATTATGAAAAGTAAATAACCAAATTTTTGTAACGATGCGTTTGTTTGTTTGTTTGTTCGTTCGTTTGTCACTGTTTTTAATTTTATGCTTGTTAGCACAATAACTCAAAAAATGCTGAATGGATATCATCAAATTTTGGTGCAGATCGATTCGTTCGTTTGACTCATGTGTATCATATTGCTTGTTAGCAGCATAACTGAAAAAGTTATGAACAGATCTTCAAAGAAATTACTGAAGCTGTTAACACTGTTGAAGAGCACAAATGATTAGATTTTGGTGTTAATACAGAGAAAATCATAGACTCAGAACCAGTTTTAATTTTTCGTAACCGTGGCCTTGCTTGACAGGGGTATGCGCTCTTAAAGTGTTCTAGTTGGTAATAGTTTCTACATTGATATTCTCACCTCTCCTTATATTTCACTACCTAGCATCTTTGTACCTCCCCACCTACTTGCGGACGAGTGTGCCCTGCTCGTCTCCACAGATGTTACTCACGGGGCTGCAATTACCAAGTTTTCCTTTAAATATTGCCCATGTCTTAAAGGGGAAGGAACAAAATAAAAAAACGCCCTGGAAGATACATTTTAGTTCATATTACAAGCCAAAACAAAGCCTAATTGGAATAAGCAAACGTTCGTTGCTGTCAGTGATGGGCACCGTTACATGATATCGGAGGTCGTTACCGTTACTCGTTACTTCAACAAAATTACCGGAGCGTTACCGTTACTCGTTACTGCCACAAAATTGGACGGGGCGTTACCGTTACTCGTTACTGTAACGACCGTTGCTTCGTTACTTGTTACATCTGAGTTTTCATTGTCTTACTAACCTAAACATAGTCCAAAATTTGCTACTGCTATAAACTATGTCAAAGCAGACCAACTTAATTTTTTGTCACAGAGTTCGTAATAATATCTTTATTATAATGAAAGTAACATTCTAGCATTTTGGTAACTGATCTCTATTTTTCATGTAAGAGAAATATAAATTAAAGATTTAATATCTGTTGTGTGCAGAATGAAAGCTTTTCAACATACGAGAGCTACAGTATTAGCGCGTCATTGCTTGTATTATACATAGCACTTTGGTCAGCACTGTTTTTCTGGCGAAGCAGAATTCCATAGGCGTAAATGAGAAAGGAAAAAGCTGCGTTGAATCTCATTTTCATGTAAGCGACGGCTATCTATCTATGTATATATATATATATATACAAGCAATTGAATTTTGCGTCCCCAAAAATTTTATTGTGAAGAAAATATTTTTCAATTAGGCCACTGAAGTTGGCAGAATCTGCATCCAAGACAGTGATAACACGAAGTTCTGTAACCATTTTTCACATGTCGTGTATCTTTTCTTTAATGATGCTATATTACGATATTTGTGTATTTGTCCGTGAAACAGCGGCAAAAGATCACACAGACGTATCTTTCTAGCACTTTGCAGTTATGATTCTGTCGTGCAATGCATATTGTATCAGCCTGCTTGATTTTGGTAATAATGTAGCACCGCAAGTGAAGTCCTTCTTTCTTGGGTAGTAAAATATAACTGAAAACAGATTCACGTCTGGATGCAGTTAGTAGTAGAGAAGTGATACAAGAAACTTAGAGAAATGTTGAGTATCATTTTGCCCATTTTCTACAGCATAGTAATAAGAAAAATTATTTAAATAAAGCAAAACAATTCAGACAGCGCTTATCCTGTGAGAAATAAATATACAAAAACGCATTTGCCCTTGGATCGTTAAGTATGCGTCAAAGAAAAAATCTCTTAGTGCTATCTTCGATCTAACGCGAAACGGTCAGCTCTCAACAGCCTAGTGGAAAGTCTTACTAGAGAACGCGTTAAAATCTATTTTGTGGCTTGAGAGGAATATGCATTGGCCGTAGCTTACGCTAATCTTGATTTTCCACTCAAAATCCCAAGTGCACCCGATGGTAATTTGATAAAGTTTTGATTAAGTGGTTTCCAGTCAATATAGCGATTTCAAACAAAAAGTAAACTGTTCGGGGAATGCATGAATTGTGTTAATCAGCAAGAAATGCAATTTCGTGTATGTATAGAGGTCAATGGTGGTAAACTGTAATAGAATTTAAGGCAGCAAAAAAGTTAGACTGGCTAAAATTCCTTTTGCAATTTACCTATTTCCAGTACTCATATATACGTGCTTCTCTCCATTAGACGCACTCTTTGCGCCACCTAGAAGAGTTATTTTATTATTATTACCTCCACCAAGAAGGTTAAGTTTTTGTCAGTCTTGTCTGTCTGTCTCTTTGTCTGCTATTCTATTATTCTGTCTGTCACCAATTGCATACCTAGTGAATCGAGAGCATCGTTCTCATTTCCACGGTTAAACTCGATGTATGCAAAGAATCCATGTTCTCGATGACATTTTACAGGTAAATTTAGAATATGAGTGTTTTTGTATCGAAACAATTAGCACGTAAAAAATTATCAGAGACAGAGCATCTTTCATTATAGAACTTTAGTACCCTAGGAGTAAACAATGACAAGGCAGCATCACAAACTCTATGCAACCACTTTGTACTGCCGGACTCACTAGTTTTGTACTACAATTATCAGAAGAGTTTGAGTTACCATTCAGCTTAGGAGATTGTAGGTATATTCGACTGACCCTTGAAAGCATAAATCACGAAGACAGATCCATCTGACATCACTAAAGAGCAACTTTGGTTTATATGCAAATAGGTAATCTTAGCGTTAATTAACTGAACTTGTTTCAAATGTAATGCTCAGCAGTTTCTAGATTGGCATGTGCGAGCAGTTGAAGAAACGAGTAGAGAGAGCACAACCCATTATTAAATTCAATACAGTGACATAAAGCTCAGCTGATCTAAATATCGCTGTCATATTATTTTGTGAACAAAACTAGTTATTTTTATCTGTAAATCCAAATTTCTAAGAACAGTAATGACTCATTCAATACCAAACATTCAATTGTTCCTCTCGAAGAATAATATCTTGTTATTTTTGACAGGGGAGATTTCAGCTAAGTTTGCTATGGAAAATGATTCTGAGTGAAACATGTGATATATCATGGAAGCTTCATCAAAAAATAGAACTAACTGAGTTAGTCTTGAAATAAATGAAAATCAAGAGTCAAGTTGCAGTCCATTAGTTGAGTAAATTAATGACTTATGTGAACTGACTATCTCTGATTTATTGGTCATAGCCAGGATTTTAGTCAGCCTTGAGTTTCAGCATCAAATAGTTAACTCTTTAATGCTGTGTATTCATAATCTGCATTCTAAACTAGAGCACTCTGAGAGTGCATACCTCCGCTAAGCAAGGAAGCGTAAACGAAAAACTCAAGTGAGATTTATCATCAGTAAAGTTTGGTCATTTGTGCATGATGACAGTATTAACAGATTCTGTATTTTTCTTGAAAATCCGTCTGTATCTGTTTGAGTTGCGTTCTGACAAACGTTAGTCAGACCAAAATAAGATCAATTGATTAATCACCAAAAGTTTACCATTTGTGTCTTCTCATCTTTCTAACAATTCCTGCAAATTTCATAAAGATCATTCCATAACTTTTAGAGTTATACCACCACTCGAAAAAGAAGCAAGCAACAAACACACAGTTGAACGAATCTTAGCTAAAGATCTTCTGTTCTTTTTAACTTACGTAACAAATCCTGTAAATTTCGCAAAAATTCATCTATAGCTTTTGAGTTATATTGATGATAGACCAAGAAGCAGACAAACCAGTCAGACAAGCAGACAAACTCGATAAAGCATAACATCTTTGGCAGAGGTTTTAACTGCCATGAACTTCAACCAAAATTCTACCGTTGACATACTGGTATTATGACAATTTCGTGATCACTGACCATTCAGCCAAGTTAACAAATAATTACATCCACCGAGGCAGTTATGTTTTCGCGGCGTTTGCTCTTCTGTCTGTCACAAAGGTGACTCAAAAAGTTCATGACGGATCCTTACGAAAGTTACTTGGATTGTTCGGGATGGTAGTGGGAACAAATGATTAATTGAACTTTGGTGATCCGTTCTGTTATTTGTTGATTTGTTTATTGGCCTTTTTTTCTGGAAAAAAAACTCAAAAGTTTGCGGAGGGATTTTATGCAGTTTGTATGAATTATTAAATATGTTAAGATCAGTAGATTATCACATTTTATTGGTTATCTGTTTGTTCTTTTGTCCCTATGGTTGATATTATATTAATCAGAAACATAATTTAAAAAAGTTATGAGCAGATTTTTATAAAATTTGCATTAATAGTTAGAAATGTTGAAATGCCCAAATGACTAAATTTAGGTGATGTTCGCTCCGTCCGTTTGTGTGTTTGACTTAAGTTTGTGTTAGTATTTGTCATAACATAACTTAAAAGTAACGGACGGATCTTAAAAAAAATAAATAAATAAATAAAAATAATAAAGTGCTATTACAGTCAAGAGGCACAAATAACCGAATTTTTGTGGTCATAAAAAATTTTATTGTCAATGCCAATTTGAATTTTTTTTAACATTACCTTGCTTAGCGGAATTATGCGCTCTCAGAATGCTCCAGCTTTACATAAAATTGTTTAGTGAGACGTAATTGAAAGAGATGGTGGCAAATTGTTGATATACGTGAGTCAACAGCAGTAGAACATAAGTGAACTACTTTTCATTGCAAATTCGAGCAGTTTAGTGCACTAAGGCTATGAAAAAGCAAAAAAATAAATTCTACTTCGAGTAGAGCCCAATAATAGTCTTAAAATTAATCCCATATCTTCTTTCATCAAATAGAATAACTTGTTACGGAAAATTATGGAAATTTATGCATTCATAAAGCAGTTTGGTATAACTACAGCATTATAGCAAGCAGCGTGTTACACATTTTTCTTGTGATCTATATTCCTATTTTTCAGTCATGACCTTCGAACAGGAGATTATCATTAAGCTTTTATTGAGGCGTTCGCTAGAGATTTGATGCAACTGGAATGATCGGTACTATAATGTTCCAATTATATTTTGGGGGACGTGTGGCGTCCGTATTACGCTAGTGCAGAAACCCAGTAAAATGTATGATTTTACGTTCGTCATTTCCTACTATATAAATCGCTGAAATGAGTCGTGAATAATATTGATATCATACCCTTAGTTACCAATACAAACGTGTGCTTCATTTGCGTCTTTGCGGACAAACTTTCAAAACAAATTTTAAGAAAAAAATTTATTTTCTTAATATTAAAATATATGTGTATCCGAAGAGTATGGCCATACTTTTAAGTGTCAAAAATTTGTGTATGTTTTAAAAATCATTATACCACTCCTTTAACATAACTTTCTCTTTGCCGACAGCTCATCTCTCGTATGTTTCGCAAATTTTGAAAATGTAAGGAGGAACGAGTAACGGCAATTTCTGTTACTTTTGATAAAATCTACCCGGGCGTTACCGTTACTCGTTACGTTTTAAAAATTGCTAAGGCGATACCGTTACTCGTTACAAAAAGTAACGCCCGTTACTTAAGCCGTTACAGTAACTAGTTACATGC
>LQNS02276927.1:6428897-6439987 GCA_001587735.2 Parhyale hawaiensis | reverse complement strand
CCTGCCTGCAGGTCATACGACTACACAAGCTCTGCCAGCTTCACCTGCCTGCAGGTCGTACGACTACACCCGTTCTGCCACTTCCAGTCTCACCTGCCTGCAGGTCATACGACTACACCCGCTCTGCCAGCTTCACTTGCCTGCAGGTCGTACGACTACACCCGTCCTGCCACTGCCAGCCTCACCTGCCTGCAGGTCATACGACTACACCCGCTCTGCCAGCCTCACCTGCCTGCAGGTCGTACGACTACACCCTTCCTGCCACTGCCAGCCTCACCTGCCTGCAGGTCATACGATTACACCCGCTCTGCCAGCCTCACCTGCCTGCAGGTCGTACGACTACACCCGTCCTGCCACTGCCGGTCTCACCTGCCTGAAGGTCGTATGACTACACCCGTCCTGCCAGCCTCACCTGCCTGCAGGTCTTACGACTACACCCGCTCTGCCAGCATCATCTGCCTGCAAGTCGCACGACTACACCCGTCCTGCCACTGCTAGTCTCACCTGCCTGCAGGTCATACGACTACACCCGTCCTGCCACTGCCAGTCTCACCTGCCTGCAGGTCGTACGACTACACCCGTCCTGCCACTGCCAGTCTCACCTGCCTGCAGGTCATACGACTACACCCGTCCTGCCACTGCCAGTCTCACCTGCCTGCAGGCCGTACGGCACCGGTGCGCCTGGTGAGGTCGGCAGATCTCCTGGATGGTGTAGTCCTGACCAGAGGACTCGGAGCTGACGGAGCTGCTGTCGCCACTCGTGTCGCCCTTACTCTGGACGGCGCTGCCCTCGTCAGACGAGCTCTTGGTCTTTTGTGATCGCGACAGGTCACCCTCGTCAGCGCTCTCGCACGCTGAGATGCTGTCACCTGCTGACATTGCCAGCCCTTGCGCTGCGCTGTCACTGTCAGTGTGTGACTCTGTCATCAGCTCCGCCATGTCCTCAGTGTGGTCCTGAGGGAAGCCTTCCGAAACAGAAGCAAGCCAGTCTCCGGTGGGTGTCTCCGATGAGTTCAGGTATGGACTCAAGGCCTCGTCAGGGACCCCAAATACAGACGATAAGGACGCGTCCAGACTCCCGTGCATGTAAGGCTCGAGGTCTGAAGACTCCGTGTAGCTGGCTGCGTTCGGCTCCATGGAGTAAGCGTCCGACATCTACACAAAGCAAGAACAGACTGTAAGATTATGCGACTGACGTGACATTAAGCAATAATTTACCTAAAAGTAATGTTGGATAAAAACTTGTAGCTCATTTTGATATTTTTCCTCTATCTACTTTTCATTTCAGTGAATAGTAATTAGGAAGCATGAAGTTGTAAATGGTAATATAGAGAAGTAATAATACCAATGATAAGAGTGAAAGTAATTCGAATGTAGGAAGATGATCGCATATTCGCCGTGGAACGGCGTGGACGGTTATGTAAAGCTGCAATAAACTGGTACTGCACACAATCGCACTGGCTAAGGCTGAAGGTGGAGGGCTGGAGCTTTATAAGCCGTCAGAAACGTACGAGAAGGCGAACGACGAAATACTCCACATTTGGACAAAAAAAATTGGCTGCAGCAACGAACATGTGACCTGCTTCGATGCACAGACCCACATGGCACTGAACCTTGCCCTAGGACGGACCAACGCTGTATTTCATCGTTGTTCCACTGTTCATTTATGGAACGTCAGGCCAATGCAATTTATCAATCTTCGGCCAACATTGTCGATGAATGTTCAATAAACGAAGTAGGTGATTATCCTACCTACAAGACAATGGAATATTAGTTCACTAATGCTAATGTATTGATTAAACATCGAGCTTTGTTCTAAACGTAAATGAGGCAGTCAACTTTAACTTAAGCATATATATGAGTACAGTGTACGACGTCAACGATAGTAAACAAGCTTCTATGTAAAATTTTCTGGGCTTCATTCAAAGATAAAAATTGTATGAATAAGATAAGTTTTTCTCATAGAATGTGCACTCTTCTTTGATATATGAGTGTTAATTCATATAGTTCAACGTAGCGTCGTCTCTAAATAAGATATCGTTGAATATTGGATCACCGCTGGAAATTGGAAATTATTATTGGCCCAACATTGCCACCCAATGTTACTAACTTTGCACTGGCAGCATGATTTTTTTATTTCTTTATTGTTTCGTAATACGTTCCCCAAGATTGGCCTAACGTGGACCCGACATTGCCTGGAAACGCATAAGCGCCCATATGTTGCAGTATGTTGGTAATACATTGGTCCAGTACCGGTAATACATTGGTCCAGTACCGGTAATACATTGGTCCAGTACCGGTAATGCATTGGTCCAGTACCGGTAATACATTGGTCCAGTACCGGTAATACATTGGTCCAGTACCGGTAATACATTGGTCCAGTACCGGTTGACAAGGTTTGAACATGTACCAACCTTCCAATGTTGTGCCAACCTGCATCCAAGGTTATTTTGCTGTGTGAGGAATATTATGGGATGGACTCATACCTTCCGTGATATGGAATGCGAGCACGACAAGCGCTCAAAACTATTGATAAGTATGTAAGAAGCCTGGCTAAATGTTATGTTATTGACAAAAAATGAGGGACGACCTACTGCCCAGTCGCTTGTTTGATCATAAGAAGAAATTCGGCATTGAACACAATTAGTCACTAGACTGGCCGAGTTTGGGTCATCCATGACTGCACTGAACGTAAGCTGCGAATCGTCGTCCAGCTGCAATGTCTGTAAGCAGCAACGGGCACTGGTACAAATTTGTGCCACCGACGCTAGGGCACACAGTGGGCATGGGGCACTGCAGTTTGTACATTAATTTGTAGAGGGCTTTAAAACTTTAACTGCGCATGCGCGACAGCCCTGTAACGCTACATCAGATTCTTCGCAAGTACTCTTGACTTCACTTTAGTTACTTTAGTTATTATACAACAAAATAAGTACTCTTTTGTATGGAACTTTGGCTCGTGCTGTTGGTTCGATGCGACTCGGCGCGTTCACTCACACTGCGCTCACTGGTGTCCTCTTCTGCACAGCGGCGCAGACAGAACAGACGTCCTCAGTCTGCTATTTTGACGCGTACTTCGTATTGACGATACGGTACGTAATTCTGAATGTCAAAAATGTATACAAGACGATGAAAATCTACGATACAGCTATGACAAAATGGATCACGTGAGCAAAGAGTTGATACATAAAAAACTTTAACTTCTTACGCTAACATTAGCGTCATCAGGAAAGTGTTGCATCTGCTAGCATGAGACAGTTATCACAAGAGTAGAATATCTGCTAGCATGAGGCAGTTATCACAAGAGTAGAATATCTGTTAGCATGAGGCAGTTATCATATGAGCGAATATCTGCTAGCATGAGGCAGTTATCACATGAGCGGAATATCTGTTAGCATGAGGCAGTTATCACATGAGCGAATATTTGCTAGCATGAGGCAGTTATCACATGAGCGGAATATCTGTTAGCATGAGGCCGTTATCACAAGAGCGAATATCTGCTAGCATGAGGCAGTTATCACATGAGCACAATATATGCTAGCATGAGACAGTTATCACAAGAGCGGAATATCTGCTAGCATGAGACAGTTATAACCTGAGCATAATATCTGCTACCATGAGACATGGTGGGGGCATTATTACTGATCACTTGGCAAGGGCGGAGCTTCTGTCGGCTCATTTCGACGGGAAGCAGAGCAGAGATTTTATTGCTTTGTCTCATGGATGCCACCCTGAACCTCGCTTATCCTCTTTGGCGTTCAGATCTGCTACAGTCAATGTGCTGCTTGAGGGCTTAGATCCGTATGGAGGTGTGGATCCGGTGGGCATGTTTCTTTTGTTTCATAAGCAGTTGGCTGACGTTCTTGCCCCCAAGCTTGCAGTGATCTTCCGGCGCCTGATACGGCTAAGAAATTTTCCTCGTTGTTGGCGCACTGGGAATATAACTCCTATTCCCAAGGGTCCGGTGTCTCCCTATGTTTCCAACTATCGACCCATCACACTGACGCCCAGTTTGTCAAGGGTGTTTGAGAAGTTGATTGCTGGTAAGCTTGGTCGTTTCGCTGAGGTAACGGGGTTGCTGCCTGCTGGTCAGTTTGCGTACAGAACTAGCTTGGGTTGTTGTGACGCTCTGTTGTAGGTGTCACACCATTTACAGTCTGCGCTGGATTGTAAGTCTGAGGTACGCCTTGTCCAGTTGGACTTCAGCGCTGCGTTTGACACGGTTAACCACAGTGGTCTATTGTACAAGCTGGAGTCCTTTGGTGTGAGTGGTAGGGTTCTGTCAGTCATTCGTGATTTTCTTTCTGAGCGAACGCAGAGCGTGTCTGTTGACGGCGTCTTGAGTGCCTCAGCTGCGGTGGTGTCTGGTGTCCCTCAGAGCAGTGTGCTTGGCCCGCTGTTGTTCGTTCTCTATACTAGTTACATGTTTTCTTCGCTTGAAAACACGATGATCAACTATGCCGACGATTCAACTTTGATAGCTGTTATACCTGCTCCTCGCCTGCGTGATGCTTTCGCTCAGTCTCTGAATAAGGATTTGCCGCGCATTAGTGCATGGTCCTCGGCCTGGAGTATGAAGCTGAATCCCAGTAAGACCAAGTCGATGATTATCAGTCGGTCTCGGACACTTTTATCGCAGCATCCCCAAATGGAGATTGATGACACTTTGCTTCAGGAGTCTAGCTCATTGGAAATTCTAGGTGTTGTCTTTGATGGGAAGCTTACTTTTGAGCCACATATGAGAAGGTTGGTGTCACGTGCTTCTACTAAGATTGGGCTCCTGCGTAAGGTGAATTCTGTGTTTGGTGACAGTCAGGTTGTCCGCAGATATTTTTATGCAGTTTTGCTGCCTGTGTTAGAGTATTGCTCCCCGGTTTGGGCTTCAGCTGCTGATACTCACTTAGGTCTGTTGGACCGACTTGTTGTTCAGCCAGCAGACTGTTCACTGATAATGATCTCGTGAACCTGTCCCACAGGAGAAGAGTAGCTGACCTATGAATGTTTTATAAGATGTACAATAATGAGAGGCATTGGTTGAATTCTTCTCTCCCTGCCCTCAAGGTTTTTTGGGAGAGAGATTCGTGCTGAGTGCGGAGCGCACTCTTTCACTTTGGAGCCTGTCATATGTCGAACTAATCAGTTCTGTCGGTGTTTCGTGCCCTGGTCGGCTAAAAATTGGAATTTGTTGCCTGCATCGGCTTTTGGTCGTGTTGGCCTGCAGGCTTTTAAGTCGGCTGTTAATGATTTTTTGCTGGATTTCCTTTAGCAGCATTTTGTGCTTCCCGCTGCTGCAAATGCATCATTTGAGTTGTATTACTTGTCCGTGGGAGCTCAAGCGTGAAGTTTTAATAATAATATTTATAATAATAACAACGAGACAGTTATCACATGAGCGGAATATCTGCTAGCATGAGACAGTTATCACATGAGCGGTAAAACTGCTAGCATGAGACACTTATCACATGAGAGGGACATCTGCTAGCATGAGACAGTTATCACATGAGCGGTAAAACTGCTAGCATGAGACAGTTATCACATGAGCGGTAAAACTGCTAGCATGAGACAGTTATCACAGATGCGGAATATCTGCTAGCATGAGACAGTTATCCCATAAGCGGAATATCTGCTAGCATGAGAACGGGACAGTACACGGATGCTGGTGATCGCATTACGTACAGTAGCTGGACCAATTATTAGACGCAGCCTGATAGTTTTGGTATCCGCTCTGCACATTTCGGACATATCTCGATACAAAACTGTATATAAGCTATTTAAAGATTGCAGATTACGATAGTGTGAGTTCTCTATCCTGATAAGCCCGAAATATCCAGTCATATCCATACTATATGAATAGTAGGCACCAAAAAAATCAGACAGCGTCTAATAATGTGCCCAAGACTGTACTGGTTGAACCAACTACGTGACGTACAGACCCAGGCCTGTACTTCAGGAGGCCTTGGTACGGGGGGGGGGAGTAAGAAAGTCCTCTGGTCGGAGTGTAGCACACTGACCACCACCAGCAGCACCATGGCGCTGAGGCCCGGGCAGCAGCATATGGGCTCTGTGGCACACCGATTCACTGGAGCTTGAAACACACTATACCTTGACTGTGCACTGAAATTTCCAAAAGAGGCTGATTGTAAATTTATTAAAATGCGATAAAATCATTCCAGGCTGCAAATAGACCTCAAACAAAGAGTAGCCAGTTCTCGGTGATGCAAGAGATGTGTTTATCAGAAAGGAACACAAATTTGTAGCTGTATACCTACTGTGGATGTTGAAGCTTGGGACAGAAATTGACTTAAAATTGGCTACGACAAATTCTGCTATTTACACTTGGTCAGTGCCCACGCATGCGTGCTTCTTTCCAATAGCTACATTCCTTGAGTCTCCAAGAACAGCTCATTTATTTATTTATTTTTTTTTGAGTCGGCACGCTCAAAGCAATGAATTTTATCGAGCTCTTATAAATTTGCCATCAGCCTCATTTGCGAGGAGTGAACAGTCAATGTCTCGTGTGGTCAATGACTGGAGATAAATCCTTTCGGTAAGCCTCCGCACCAGGAACCTTCCCGTGTATTGCCATACAGCAACAAGATGCTGCAGAACGCACCTCTTGTAAAACTTTAGTAACTCAGCAGCAACGGGCGTTTGCTTATTCCTATTAGGCTTAGTTTTGTCTCGTAAATATGAACTCAAATGCATCTTCCAGGGCGGTTTTTATTTAGTTCCTTCCCTTTAAAGACATGGCAATATTTAATGGAAAATTTTGTAATTGCAGCCCTGTGAGTAACATCTGTGGAGACGAGCAGGACACACTCGTCCGCAAGTAGGCAAGGAGGTACAAAGATGCTAGGTAGTGAAATATGAGGAGAGGTGAGAATATCAATGTAGACTATTACTAACTAGACCACTCTAAGAGCGCATACTCCTGTCAAGCAAGGCCACGGTTACAAAAATTAAAATTGGTTCTGAGCCATGATTTTCTCTGTATCAACACCAAAATCTAATCATTTGTGCTCTTGAACAGTGTTAACAGCTTCAGTAATTTCTTTGGAGATCTGTTCATAACTTTTTTAGTTATGCTGCTAACAAGCAATATGACACACATGAGTCAAACGAACGAATCGATCTGCACTAAAATTTGATGATGTATGCCTTTTAATATTACTAACAACTATAAATTTCATAAATATCCATTCAACATTTTTTAAGTTAGTGTGCTAACAAACATAAAAATAAAAACAGTGACAAACGAACGAACAAACAAGCGGATCGTTACAAAAATTTGGTTATTTACTTCTCATAATATACCTAACAACTCATGTAAATTTCATATAAATCCGTCCATAACTTTTTGAGTTATAGGATTGAGAAAAATGAGGCTGACAACACACAAACGGATGGACGGATCTTCACCAAAAGTTAATCATCTGTTTCTCTTAACATACCTAACAATCAATGTAAGTTTCGTCAATGTCGGTCCTCAAGTTTCTGAGTTATCTGGATGACAGACAGAAAGACAGCCAGACAAAGAGGCGGACAGACAGAGACAGATAAACCCGACGAAAACATGGCCTCCTTGACGGAGGTAACAAAAAGTAATCCAGAAGTTAGGTACAGAAGGTTGGGAAAAAACGTTTGAAGATCACAGCAAGAGGTACGGCACTGTACCCACCCCGGCCTCCAGAGGCAGCTCGCTGCTATGGCCCGTGAGGCTTCCCGAGGGCGGGTCGTCGGTGCAGCTCAGCACAGACGCGCCACAGGGAGCCGAGGTCCTGGCTGCAGCATATTGTTGCGTATCTTCCTCAGGCTCCAACTGCAGCCACAGGCTGTAGTACCTTCTGTGTAGCAGCTCCATCGCAGCCACAGAGTACAGCGCCCCTGCAACACAGCGAGGTGCTCAGTTTCTTGAAAGGAACTGAACGTTTTCGGAACACAACCCCTGCCAACCCTCAGCAGCAGTGCACACACCCCAGTAACCGTTTACCTGTTAGATGAGTTTTGCGATTAGTGATGAATAGCAGCCAGAAAAACTGCATTGCTTACTAGTCCAGGCTGTAAGGGGTGTCTGTGTACATTTCTCTTTCACGGCTCTACCATGTAATTTCCTGTTCTATATGATGAGGACATTAAAGAAAAGTTGGGTAGAACTTTCGCAGCTGGTACATTTTTGAGATGGGGCATGGGGGGGGTCCAAAATTATCAATTGTGGACTGATTACTCTGAAACTCGCTCACCATTGTGTTTTTGAAAAAAGAAACGTATTTTGTTCCTACAACTTTTTCGATTCAGGCCTTAGTTTTTGAGATAATGGGGTTTAGATATAAATATATATGTATATTTTGAAAATTTCAAACGAAGACAACTCAATGAGTTTTCGTGCTATCATAAAAACAATGACCGTTTTGTAATCCTTGGAACATTCCTAACAAAACCAGAGATCTGGATTCTTCCTTTTGGCCTACATAAGATTTATCACAGCTGGATTCTCCATTTTCGATTTCGTTGCGATCGCTAACTGCTATCCCCTGTACTGTAACTCGCTTTGGTCTAACCTTAAGCAGAAATCGATTGGCCTACGTGTTGCCTATAATGACATATTTCAGCGCCTGATGGATGTGCTGAGGTCTACTTGTGCAAGTATGATATTTGCTCAAAAGTATACTGATCGTCTCAAAGTCAGGGCAAGAAAATGCGCTGTGAGTCTCTAGCTCAGGATAGAAAAGTTTGAATAGGCCCTACTCAAGATGATCTGTCACGGTCCTGTTACAAACTATCCAACATGTGTAGCCGGTGGCAGCGCATACTATTTCCAAGCAGGGGCCAAATAATGGGTGGCAATGCAGTGTAGTTCGTAATGATAGCATTACCTGATCTTAGTATCTAATGTAACTTTAGTATTAAGCTGTCTCCTGTGTACCATGTCCCTATGTGTACCTAATAAAGCATATTATTAATAAAATATAGGGAAAAAATAATTAAGAAATTCTGTTTTGAGCTACGATAAAAAAATATGAGGGCAAAAATAGATAATATAGCTCTATAGTTTTGTTGGGAATATTCCAAGGATTCCAAAACTGCCATTGTTCTTATTCTAGCATGAAAACTCATTGAGTTTTATTCGTTTGAAATTTCCAAAAATATACATATATGTTTATATATAAACCCCACTATCTCAAAATCTAAGGCCTATATCAAAAAGTTGTGGAATCAAAATACGTTTCTTTTTCAAAAATACATATGCTGAGCAAGTTTCAGAGTAATCAGTCCATAATTGATAATTTTGGGCCCCCATGCCCCCTCTCAAAAATGTACCGGTTACGAAAGTTCTACCCAACTTTTTTTTCATGTCCTCATCATAGGGAATTGGAAATTACATGGTAGAGCTGTGAAAGAGAAATGTACACAGACACCCCCCTAGAGCCTGGAATAACCATTTACTAGATGCAGTGCAGCTTAAAGTGTATTTCCACCAACAATCAACAGTAGGCGAGGTGGTGGCGGTGCAGTTACTGCCATACGAGATGCTACACAGTAACACGGAATTGTTTAAGCTGCTGTACACGGAGCAACTTTCCTGCGCAATGCAGTGTTCATTCTGTAGGATCATTTCCAATTTATATCATAATGCTGCTTTTGGCTCCATCCGTACGTCCGTATGTCCATCCCTGTGTCTGTACGTTACGCTTTTCAGTAAAAGGTAAGAGGAAGTTCAATTTGCAAGAAGCTCTGATTTTCTCTGGAACGAAGTTCAACCATAGCTAGCTGTCTTGCATAGCACTTCTTGAAAAATTTAAGTGGCTTTCAAAGCAAAGACATGAATAGAGCAGGCAGTGTTGGACATAACGGCTCTAAGGTATTCCTTCAAGCGAATGTGCGATGTCTAAGGAAATACAATAACATCTTGAGAACAGAGGTTCAAGCGGCTCTGACTGAAAAAATTGGACGATTCTGTTTTTTTTTAATAGCTATCGCATCAAAGAAAGCAGGGAAATTATGGGCTACTGATAAATATCCACGGGTCCCGTAGTCGTGCAAAACAGAAATCGGACACGCTGACAAGAAAACTAAAACGCATAAGATTATGATCGGCTAAATTATTTATAATCAGTGGAAAGCAGAGCTTAGAAAAAGGCCTGCATAAATATAAGAGAACAACGAAAGTACCGTTGTATGCAAGATTCACAGGCGAGAGACGACAGTAGAGTCCGCTAGATAAGATTAGATTAGGTAGGCGGCAGTAGACGAACCAATAGGCCCATTCCCAAAGAGACACCGGAACATACGACCCGGCACTCTATGAGCTATTGCCATTATGTTAGTACGATATAGAGGACAGGAGAAAAGCGAGAGAAAAAAAAGGGGGGGTGAAGAGTCCCTGCCCAAGAAACGATCTTGAATGCACGCAAGCACGTTCAAGAGCCGCTGACATGCGGAGCTTAGAGATATCAAACTGTATAGTTGGAGCGGGAGAGAGAATGAGATGGATTAAGGTTGCTTCGGAAGCTTTGGCCGTTAAGAGTTTGCAACTCCCGGAGGAGGAGTTCTCAGTTGCGGAGGATGTCTATCCCAATATACGTCAAGACGATTTTTAAACGCGTTGGCTGATTCCGCACTAACAACATCGGAGGGGAGTCTATTCCAAATGCTGACTATGAAATACGGAAGGAACTGCTGATTTAAGGTCGTTTTTCGAGCTTTATGCTTGAGTTTTTGACCGTTGTTTCGCAAGCGATTATTGAGGTCTCTTCCAAAGAGCCCCGTTGTAGGTACATCGTTGAAGCCGTTCAAATACTTGAATGTTTCTATCAGTTGCCCCCTGAGACGTCTTTGCTCGAGAGAGATCAGACCCAGTTCTTTTAGTCGACATTCATACGACTTATTTCGCAGCTGAGGTATCAATTTCGTTGCTCTGCGTTGGAGTCTTTCCATTTTATCGATATCTTTACACAGAAGTGGCGACCAGAATTGAACAGCAAATTCTAATTGTGGCCGCACTAACGCTTTGTACAAGGGAATGATGATGTCTTTGGACTTGTATTCAAAATTTCTGGTGATGAATCCCAGTACTCTGCTTGCCATTTTCA
>LQNS02276927.1:6389102-6408327 GCA_001587735.2 Parhyale hawaiensis | reverse complement strand
CTGTGCTGCCTGCTGCTGTGTACACGCTGCTGCTGGTGTTCCAGTGCACCTGTGCTGCCTGCTGCTGTGTACACGCTGCTGCTGGTGTTCCAGTGCACCTGTGCTGCCTGCTGCTGTGTACATGCTGCAGCGGCGGGCCGTACCACCAGTATAGCCCGGTGCCGGTAGCCATGCCGAGCACACCGCTGCTCTGCGTTAATATTTTCTCTCCTCGACACTAGCACTGCTTGAGGAACAAGCTACCAGGGCGTAATAATAACGAGAGGAACAGACATGAGATGGTTGAAAAATCGTGACGTCACAGCCCAAACGGCGCTTCACCCTGTGACGTCACAAAGGGCAACACGAGCTCAATGTCAAAATTAAAAACAGAGCTTTCTACCCTGCATGGCTGATATGCAGCCATATATTAATATTAAAAATTCAACGTAGGTAGCATTGTACAGACATGAATCAATAAGTACAATTGCCTAGATGTTTTACGGGCATTTTCAAGAAATAACGTACAACACAGAGTCCCTGAGAACAAGATACAAATATGAAAAATTAACAAGACGACGAATTTGAGAAGTAAAATTACTGATGGTATATGTTTATCAATTTATAACCTGCTCGTCATTCTCATTGTCAACACAACTTTGTCTACGCTACAAAAAGTTATTAAAAATGTTTACAGTCAAATCAGTTTCCTCTGCAAGTGTCTCTAATCAAGCAACTGATACCGTTCCTCTTTAGCTTGGTGAGAGCTAAAACTCAGAAAAGAGTGCACATTTCTACTATGTCTAGGGTACAGTAACACATTCTGCGCAGTGGACGAGCTAACGCGTTGAGCTGAGTGACATCTGAACGAGCCTTTTAAGTGTATGTTTGCTACCATTCTCCCATGTGCAGTTAGTAAGACACAGGTTGGCTTCAGTAGCACGACGTACGGGCTTTTCTGCATTATATGATGGATAATACCTATTAAGGCCAATTTCTCGAATCGACCAGTAACGGAATTGAAGGAAAGCATTCATGTTTTCGGACTAATTGGACGATTCTGAGACACTTTTTCTTCTATGGCGTTTCCGTCGCAAATGCATATTTTTCGAGATATATGACTTTCATGTTCCCATTATTTTCCTACAGCAATAATTAGCAGGCTTGCTAGCAACACAATAGGGACCTAACCTAACTTAACCTTACCTAAACCTACCTTAGCTAACTTTACCTAACCTAACCTAACCTTACCAAACTTAACCGTAGCTAACCTAATCTTACATAACCTAACTTTACCTAAACTTACCCTAACCTTACCTTACCTAACCTAACTTAACCTAAACTTACCTAACCTAACCTAACCTAACCTTACCAAACTTAACCGTAGCTAACCTAATCTTACATAACCTAACTTTACCTAAACTTACCTAACCTAACCTTACCTAACCTAACTTAACCTAAACTTACCTAACCTAACCTTACCTAACCTAACTTAACCTACTTGAGGTTCCCATGGTGTCACCGGAAATTTTTCTCACAAAAAACAATGGGAACGTCAAAGTCAAATATCTCGAAAAATATGCATTTGCGACGGATACGTCATAGAAGAAAAGTGTCATTGAATCGTTCAATTAGTGCAAAAACATAATTGTTTTTCGATAATGGTCAATTCGAAAAATTGTCCTCTCTTATTGATGGACCTAAGTACAATACCTTTTATACAGACTTATATTGAGCTCTAAATAGAACGTCCAAGTTGAGCAGAATAGACGGTAATGTCAATGATAAAAGGCATCAACGCCAAGCGAACTTCCCAACGTTTGGTCCGCGATGACGCGGACCCCGATCTTTCTTTTTCTTCGTATGCGTGTCTGTTCATCCGTTACTATTACTCCCTGCAAACTACGAACTTTTCCTCATGCCTCCCTGCTCCCCACACCGCGAGCGACAAACAGTACTAAGCTAATTCCAAGTGCGCTGTACACTCCAGACACGGCTACGGAACTCGGACATAGTTACGTTCAGGTCATGAAAGTAAACAATCTGTAGGTATTAAAAGGTTGCTTAATTTTATTGCGTGTATAAGCAGTACTGACTATATTCGTTTACACAAACTGTAGAATGATCATTATTACTTCCGCCAAGGAGGTTATGTCTTTTTAATGTTTGTCTGTCTCTGTCTATTGCTTTGTCAGTTTGTCTTGTTGGCTGTCACCAAGATTACTCAAAAAGTTATGAACGGATCTTTACAAAATTTACAGGGATTGTTAGGCATGTTAACAGTAACAGATTGAAAAATAATTATTGCCTTTTGGTGAAAACCGGTTGATTTGTTTATTTGTTTGTCTGCCTACTTTTTTAGTGCCATAACTCAAAAAATTAATGACGGATTTTCATGATATTTAATTGAGTTATTAGGTATATTACAAAGAGTAAAGGTACTCTCTTTACCAACGGATTTACTGATTGTTTCAGATACCCCTGCAGCTATCAATGGGTCCCAATTGGTGCTGGGACCTAAAAGCGCATATTGATTATTTTCTAACGTTCATTTCTCCGCGTTTTACTGTGGAAGTGAAAACGTTTTGTACTACTAGTGCAATCTACATAGAAATGGCTAACCGACGCCCAGTCACGGATGACGAGCTGGGTTATATTCGACAGTGACATCACAAATTTGAACATCACAGCCAGTCATTCGCTGAGAGACGAAATGGAAAATATCAGGAAAATGGTCAGTTTCTTGAAGGATTTTGAAGTAAAGAAAAGACGAGGCCGGCCCAAAAAGAACTATACTTCAGACGTATCAATTAACAATTCTGATGACTTCAGCTCTGGCATTGTTTCTTTCCTGGAGCGAATCTTTGAAGTCAACATGGTCATAGTCTCGAAGCTTGAAAAGCTAGAGTCAGAAAATGCTGCACTTAGGGAAGAAATCTGTGAAATTAAGAAGCAACGGATATTCGCCGAAGTAGTTAGAGGCGATGGCCTCGATGGTAATGGGAATCAGTCTGTGACTGACCTGGAGCCCGAGGGTGAGGGATCAACACTTCCAGCATCACGAAATATAACCCAAGAGCTCTCAGTGCGGGAAGTTAGTGGGCGGCTGGATCCGCTGGAGTAAGACGCTGTTTGCTCGACCCTTAAGTTTCAAGGAAGTGGATTGGAAGACGTAATGAAGATGGCACGAAACAGGAGTAATGCAACAACACGAAGAGCTAAAGAAATCCTTGTACAAAAGCTGAGTGAGATTGTCCCGGATATCATTTCTGCACCAGGCATCGAGGATATCACGCCAGTTGGTAAGGATGTACAACAGCCGACGGGTGCAACACCATTAAGAGCGCACCTCAAGGTGAGGCTTACAACAGGTGAGGTGAGGAACAGGGTCCTGCAGGCTGTTAAGCGCGAAAAACCTGCCACCGTCTTCTACAGTGAGTACCTGACCAGGTCCAGAGCTGAACTTTTTTACAAACTGAGATGTATGAAAAGAAGGAACGAGAATATCAAGTCCGTATACACTTATAACGACAGCATTTTTGTACGTAAAATTGATTCAACACGAGCTGTACTTGTAACTTCGGAGGAAGACGTTAAGAGATTTTGCTTGTCATCTCAGATACGTTCAGATTCTCAATGAGTTACATTCCTAGATTCTCAGTTAGAGATAACGGTTTAGAAGACGTGCCATTAACAAACTGCAAAGATACTTTGATATCCAATATTACCAACGTACAACTTCTTCCGAAGCATTTTGGAATTGTCTGCTTAAATATTAGAAGCATGCGCCGTAATTTCAGCCTTGTCGAGGAATTTATTACAGCCAGTCGTTCTTTATACGATGTAATTTCTATAACCGAAACTTGGCTGACTCGTGACATTGATGTAATTTCTGATGTAGATGGGTGTATATATATACTAAACATAGTGTATATCGTTATAGCCATGGAGGCAGTATTGCTATTTACATCCGTGATGTGAGGAATGACCTTACTGAAGTCAATAATAACCTGGAAGTCATCTCTGTAGAATTAAGCTGTATAACTACAAAGCTGCTACTGTCTTGTTTCTATCGAATACCGTCTTCTCCCATTGATGATTTCAACAACTACCTTCAAAATGATTATTTTCTGAAATCATCAAGTAGTGCGAAGTCTATCATCTGTGGTGATTTTAATATTAATCTTTTTAATCCGCTTAATCTAAGACAAATTAGTGACTATACCACCTCATTAACTGGTCATGGATACTATCCTTTTATTGATTTACCGACACGAATTTCACCAGACAATCCCATCAATAAGTATTCCCTCGTTGATCAAATATGGAGTAACACGACCTTGCGGGGTATTGTGCAGTGTGGCGTAGTCAGTGTGGATATTTCTGATCATTTACCTGTTTATGCTGTGTTTAATTGTGGTTCTAAGGATCAGGAATGCTCTTATTATCGTAATTTCAATGAAAATAATAGCATTAACAAATTCGTTTGAGATGAGTCTAGCTTGAGCCTCCCTTTTAGGTGCAGCTGTTGACCTTCCGAAGAATTGCTCGTCTTGTTTGACCAGTTACATAAGATGTACTTTACTGCTTTTCCCCTAAAGCTTGCTCGATCGCGCCCTATGGGGGCTAGATGGATTACTAAAGAGATTAGAATGTTGGTTAAAGAGAAGCATAATTTTTCTCAATAAGGTACAGTATGCCGTTCTAATGTTATCTATAAAAAGTCCTATACTGTATTTCGCAATATCTTGAATTCAGTCATAAGAGCATCGAAGAGAATTTCTTCCTCATTAAATTAAAGAAAGTGTCCAAGAATTCAACGACAACGTGGAAGACGGTGAACGATCTACTCTAGCGGCGAACCCGAAAAGCAGTCAATGAAATAAATGTGAACGATAAGGTAGTCCGTGAAGAGGATCTAGCTGACCATTTTCATGTATACTTTTCTACAGTAGCCAGTGAGCTTGTGCAATATCTACCACGAAACGTAGTGCAATATGATATCACACGACCAAGAGTACAAATGCAATGCAATTTTATTCCAATCAGTACTGAGGAAATTATCACCGTTGTAACTAATCTGAAGGACAAACGATACCACAAAAATGAAAAACAACCAAGGCATTTATTGTTGATTTTACATCATATTGTTCTGTATCCCTGTGCTATTTTCAATAGCTGTATCGATAATGGTATTTATCCGTATGTACTCAAACTAGCTAGAATCGTTCCATTGCATAAGTCGGGCAGTATCAATTCTGTATCAAATTAGTCAGTTTTCAACAAAGTGTTTGAAACGCACATTCATTTGCGTTTATATCAGTTTTTTTACCACACATAAAATTTTGTGTGACAGTCCGGATTTAGAAAATTGAAAAATACGAATGATGTAATTTTTAGTTTTATATCTGATGTTTCACCAGCTTTTCATTGCAAATTTTTACCATTAGTTTGTTCCTAGATCTTAAAAAAAAGCGCTTGACAAGTTGGACCATTACGGTATTCGAGGCTCTTTTAACATTTCACTAGATAGTTATTTGACCAATCGTAGATAATTTGTAGTGGTAGGTGAATCACGGTCTTGCACACGTTGTATTAATCTGGGAGTTCCCCAAGGATCCGTATTTGGACCTCTACTTTTTAATATATACATCAATGATATATTATTTGAAGGTGCTACTGCTCAGCTCTTTGCAGATGATGCTGCTTTTTATGTCAATGACTCCAATTTACAATGTGCAGTAGAAGAGTACAACAGGTAATCAACAATCTCAATTCTTGGCTGATGTTCAATAGGCTAACTCCTAACGTTAACAAAACAAAGCTGATACTTTTTAGTGCAATAAAAATACCTGATGTACCTGATTTGTATTTTAATGAGGTCAAGCTAGAATGGGTGCAAAGTTTTAAGTATCTAGGACTGATTATAGATAACAAACTTACGTTTTCTGGACACATATCGGTGCTTTGTGATAAATTGAATAAAGCCAAGGGTGCAATCTACGCTGTTGTAAAGTACTTAACGAGAGAAGGATTGCTACTGTTATATTACGCACTTCTATATTCTCAATTAACCTATGGGGTTATTTTTTTGTTGTGGGGCCTCTGACAATCTGGTTAAACGTTTAAGTACATTAATGAACAACACACTTAGAATAATACTAAATGTCAAGCGGGATTACAATAATATACCACGTATGGCAACAAATGAAATGTATATTCGACTAAAGTTTTTAAATTTCCGAGATGTTCACCATTGTTTTATTCTAAAGTTCATGCGGAAGGCAATAGCAGGTGAGATTCCCTATTTTCAATCCCATTTTTAGCCATCTACTTCCGACGGATCGTTATAATTTGAGCCCGGATTTTGTGGCACAATGCCATATTTGCCATAAACGCCATAAATGCCAAGGATGCCTGATACTTGTGGCATTGTCATAAATGCCATAGTAGCCACTTACCTGTGGCACGCTAATGAATAGCGCCATAAATGCCACAAAAATATGGCAGTTATATGGCCACTATGCCAATCAGGCGTATCTATTCAGCAAAAAACAGTAAATTACGTGCTGTTAAGCTAGTTAATGGGTTATCATGGTTAAATTCCATTTTTTTCATGTTCAAAGCTTGCACCGAGTTTACGCTTACCCCGACGGTTATATGTATTACTTTCTACCCTTTGATACTAGGATCAGATAGAGAGTGTGTCTCCAAATTTTTTTTTAAATCTTTTTAGCACACTAAGAACTATTTTCAAATTGACAATAGGACCAATAGGAATTGTATTGAAGAGTTAATTGCCAGAATTTTCGAAACAGCCCGTTAGTTCCAACAACATTGCGCAGCAGACCGGTGCTATTTTATCATTGTACCGATAAGTGAAGGTTCATCATGACTAGTGTTAAGACGTTCCTGAGTGCCAAGCTGAACAAATTCGTCACGGAATTTGGCAACGGAGCTTCTTCCACGGCGCAGAAGGCTCTCGCCCCAGCCCTTGGCTTCTTGAGGCCCATATATATTCTGACAGGGAGAGGGTCCGACAGAATATATATACCCCTGCTGGCACTAATACTAGAATACTAGTGTACCCGTGCGTGAATAATCGCAATAATCGATATATTTGCTTAGTATAGGCCGGTGCAGAATCTCCTCTTCTTTGACTTACTTCTTCTTCATCACAAGAAATTTGTGATGACACTTCTTCATTGATTGTACTTTCCTTACTAAACTACATATATAGGAAAACGCTACGACTGCCGACTCAGATTATCGTAAGAGATGCGTGCTTTCTGAGCAGTACACTTCAATTCGTCTTCAGCACACTCCCTTCCTCCTTTAGATGACATGGAAAAATTAACTGTATTAGTAAGCGCTGAAACATCACTGAAATTTTGAAATTCATTTCCGCTGCGTACCAAGAGCACACAGTGAGATAGTTTCAGCAGAACAAAATTTTCGCGCTCAAGAAGTTGGAATAAAGAATTACTACGTCTATTAAAGCGGAAAAAATCGGTTCCTCTACGCTTCGCTGATTTTCTAATTAATTGGCACATCGTAAACCAAAAGAAAATATAATTTAGATCTAGAGAAGAAGCAATGAATATCAGACTTTACGGGAGCGGATCTTCATGCAATGTCCCCTGCCACAAGTCAAAGACAGTCATGAGTTACCTTGAGCAGCAAGATCTCAAAGTTATGGATTGGCCACCACAAAGTCCTGACCTAATCCAATCGAGAATCTTTGGAAAATACTAAGGGTGAAAGTTATGGCGAGAAACCCTATCAATACGGAAGATCTTTGGGTGAAACTTCAAGAGGAATGGGCAAAAATTCCTGTTGAAGATTGCCAGAGTCTCATTCGGTCATGAAGTCAACGATGTGCAGCTGTAATCGAAAGCAAGGGACTACTTACCAAATATTGATTGTTCACCACCATTTTGCTAAATATTTCTAGGAAAATATTCAGTTAAATACATTTTTTTTGTTTGTCCCTTAGTTTTGCACGGCATAAATTTCAAGAGAAAAGCTTTCCTTTCATAACTTTTTTATCATCCTCCATACATGTCTCAAATTTTAACACAATAATCAACATCTTACTGGCTAATTGTGTGCAGAAGAAGTACCTGGCATGATTTGAAAAAAGTTATGCAGTTTTAAAAATTTATCCCCTAGTTTTGGACGGTACTTTAACTAAATTAATAAGAAACTTATGATTAATGGAGCAATATCATCACAAATTCTTTGCAGCAATTTTTGATGGCCGGGTACACTAGTAGCTAGTATATAAAAAGAAAATAAAAATATTTTACGACGATAAATCTCTAATACTAAGTATAAAGTCGACTCATTCTAAAATTTAACAATCGAAAGCAAGTATCCCATCTTCAGAAAGTTAAAATTCCAATCTACACTTATGAAGTAAAAATTTGTTTCTCACTAAAGTTAGGGGAGAGAAGCACAGATGCTATCGTGAGGGAATCTAAAAGGAGAATGAACCGGTGTAGGTTGAGGGGCCGGATGTAAGCTCCTGCACAGTCTGGTGGTGTGGGAATAATTTGGTATGCATTGTGTCAAGCGGTACAGCTGAGGTCATAATGTTAAGGCTGGGTCTGGTTCTTTGGATGTGAAGGGACTCTAATGTTGTGAGCTCGATGGGATTGGAAGAGTCTATGATGGTGAAATCATTCCTGCTGATGGGATGGTTGTTTTACTCAGCATGTAGGCGGGAGACTGAATGTGAGGGTTTCGCAAGCGGTAAACCGGTACGACGGGGTTTGAAGTGTTATCCAGTGCTACTGATGTATGAGGCACTGCAGGCCTGGCACTGGTAACGGTAGATAACACTGGACAAAAATAGTGTGGGGGGTTTGTCTTTAAATTTGAAGTAGGACCCTATGGTAAATGTGTCTGTAAATGTGTCTTTGTATGAAAATTTGAAGTTTATGTGCGAGTAGGCTTCAGAGAGGAACGTTTTCAATGTGTTTACTGCACTAACAGATGCTTGTTGTAGTGCAGAAGCGAGTGGAAGAAGTCCAAGTTACGGACCGAGGGTTTGCGAAAGCTGAGATCGAACAGTTTGTCTTGGAACAATTTTGCAATAGTGGTCCAGAAAATGGAGCGGATAACCGTTATTTTTGAAGAATGATCGGAGAAAGTCAACTTCGTTTGAAAACGCAAGGTAAGAGGGAGACAAATGGTATGCTCGAAATAGTAAAGTTTTCATTGCATTGATTTTGAATTGATCGTAGCAGTGACTGTAAAAAAACTTGTCTCGAGGCTTGAGAATGTAGGTTTTCTGTAAACTTCAGTGAACAGCGTTGAGTCTTGGTTAGTTATTAAAACACATAGAAAAGCTAAATAATTATTTGATTAATTTTCGGTAGTGAATTTGATATTTGAATGTTTACTATTCAAGTATGGCAGAAATTTATCAAAATCTACTTGATTGTTGAATACGAGGAAGGTGTCATCTACATAACGATTATAGTAGATCGGTTTGAAGTCATGTGGGGAGTCATTAGGCCAAACGATTTCATGATGGCATAGATAGATATTTGCCAGCGAGAGACTAAGTGGGGAGCCCATGGAAATTCTACCTATTTGTTTGTACAGTCTATTGTTAAACATGAAGAAGGAATATTTAATGGCGAGGCTGAGGAAAGTTTTCAATGTAGGTTTGTCTATGTTGTGGAATAGGTCCGTGCAATTGAAAACTTTGTTACAAATAATATTTATGGTTTCGTCTTCGGGGATCTTGGTGAAGAGACAGGTGATGCCAAAGCAAGCTGAGTAGGCATTGGGAGGCAATTGGATGTTTTATTTCGGTCTCGAAAGTCATATGAATTGCGCAAGAGGTACTGATTGGTCGTTAAAGGTTCAAGTAATGGAACGAGGAATTTTGCAATAGGGTACGACGGTATTTTATATGCAGCTAGAATTGGTCGTAAGGAGCACCGGCTTTGTGTACCTTTGGAAGCCCGTACATAACTCCAGGGGAAGCACCTGAATTGTAAAGTGAGCGGTAGATCGAATCAGTAATGATACCTTGGTCTAACAATCTTCTTTTAATTTGAGGATTTTGTCGATAAATTTAGGAGAAAGAGTGCAGAGATAGCTCTGCGAGTCGTAAACAGTGAACTTTGCTGTATCAACCAGAAATGCATTCAGTTTTTGATGGTACTGAGTTTTATCTAGAACGGCATCACCTCTTCCTTTGTCGGGTCTGCACACGACAACGGAATTTTCTTTGTAGAAACTAGATGATAAAGACAGATCAGATTTAGAAAAAACTATTTATGTTCACTGTACGAGCTGTAAATGCTATTACAAATTTCTTTTATTTTATTTCATACTTCGGCAAACGAGAAATTATGGTGTAGTGGTTTAGATTTCAGTCTGTTAGCTAAGCCTTCAAACCCAATGAAATGTTCGTAATAATCCGATTTGAAAATAGGTAGGTAGAATTCTAAGACACACAAATGACAATAGAAATTTGAGGCGTGGCTTAGTCCCTCCTTGTCAAATTTCTCTCTATGCCATCATGAAATCCTTTGGCTTAATGACTGCCCACATGACTTCAAACCGATCCATTATAATCGTTATGTAGCTGACACCTTCCTCGTATTCAACAACCAAGCTGATTCTGATCTATTTCTGCAATATTTGAATAGTAAACATCCAAATGTCAAATTCACTGCCGAAAATCAATCAAATAATTCTTTAACTTTTCTATGTGTTTTAATAACTAACCAAGACACCACACTGTCCACTGAAGTTTACAGAAATCCGCATTCAAAGGCCTCGGGAGAAATTTTTCAGTCACTGCTACAATCAATTCAAAATCAATGCAATTAAACTTTACAATTTCGAGCATACCACTTGTCTTCCTCCTACCTTGCATTTTCCAACCATTCTTAAAAAATAACGGTTATCTACACCATTTTCTGGACCACTACTGCAAATTGTTCCTAGACAAACTGTTCGATCCCGGCATTAGCAAACCTTCGGTCCGTAAATTAAACATCTTCCACTCGCTTCCGCACTACAACAAAGCATCTGTTAGTGCAGTAAACACTTTGAAAACTTTCGTTTCTGAAGACTATATACATATTAAGTTCAAATTTTTCTTAAAAACACATTTACCTTAGGGTCCTACTTTAAATTTAAAGACAAACACCCCACATCACTTTTGTCCAGTGTTATCTACCGTTACCAGTACCAGGCTTCTAGTGCCTCATACATCGGTAGCACTGGACAACACTTCAAAGCCCGTATTGACCAACTTTTAGGTGTATCCAGTCGTACCGGTTTACCGCTCGCGAAACCTTCACATTCAGCCCCCGCCTACATGCTGAGCAAAACAACCATCCAATTAGCAGGAATGATTTCTCCATCATAGACTCTTCCAATCCCATCGATCTCACAACATTATAGTCACTCCACATCCACAGAACCGGACCCAGCCTTAACATTATGACCAAGGCTGTACTGCTTCACACAGTGCATACCTAATTAATCCTTCATCAGCTGACTGTTCAGGAGCTTACATACGTCCCCTCAACTTACCCCGGTTCATTCACCTTTTAGATTCTCTCTCGATAGCATCTGTGCTCCTCTCCCCTAACTTTAGTAATAAAAAATAGTTTATTTCATAAGTGTAGACTGCAATTTTAACTTTCCGAAGATGTAATACTTGCTCTCGAAACGTAAATTTTAGAAACCAGAAAAACAACCAGAAAATAATAACTAACCAATCGTAACTTTGATCGAAAAAATATACTGCATATTCTTAACGTCTTAGAGAGAGAATGGCTCTAATGCCGATGCCACACGCTAGCCAAAAGAACGAGTATCCGAGTTTTGCGCGTGAAATCAACGTCTAAAACCTGCACACTCTCGCTTCTGTGCAAAAATTATGTGAATGAACATGCAGCACTTTTGCGCTCGATACACTGGGCAAACGCGCAAATTTAAAGAATAAACTGCCTCCAGAGACATCTAGCTGCTGATAGGGCGTTCAGTTCGCTCTCGGAGCCGCAACGGGTTTACTATTTTCAGGATATTTTATCGTATAATTTTACTTAATATTACTTCTGAAGGCATTTCGTAGCATCCATTATATTTTTCTGCTCGTTAGATGTATTTTTGTTATGGTATTTAGTTCATAGCCATGACAACGTCGTTTGGATGACCGGAGCTGGAAGTTTTTTTGGCCAAAGGACCATTCTCACGCGTGAATAGAGAGGTGCTTTTTGGGCAAAAATTTTGGGCGTTCGCGAGAGTTTAATCAGCTTTTGACTAGCGTGTGCCACAGCCATAGGAATAATCGTGTTAAAAAGTTTTACGGCTTCAGAGTTTTCTAGCCATTAGGCATCGACAAAATCTTGAGCGGCTGCAGCCATGAAGATGAAACTCGTATCCTGTATACCAACTTATGATGAAAACTTTAAAATGACGATTGTTGCGTCTTCATTCAGCCAAAAAAATTTAGCGCAAAAACACTGAAGAACTGCCTGTCTCTCTTCAATAGTATGTGGCTAAGACGATCGAAAAATAGCATCAATCTACTCTTTTTAAAGCTGGAAGGGACATCACCATGCATCTTCGCCTCTGCAGTTCTTTTACCTGAAAAAAATTATATAAAACTAAAATCCCAGAAGGCTTTCTTATTCACTTCTCCAAAATATATATATTCGTCTCTCTGAATTTTAGTACTTAAAAAATCTGGCATAACCTGCTCCAAGTCTACGAATCAAGCGGAAAATTTTTAGGATAGAATTTAGTGACTCAACGGGCCACGTGCAGTCTAGTCCATAATATTATTCTGCTTGTGGCTCTGTACGCCCGCCCGTCCATTCGGCTTCATGTTGTGCTTTCGGTATTAGATAGAGGGAAGTTCAACATGTAAGACGCTCTGAATTTCACTGTAAGGATTATCAGCCAAAACTGTATTTTTTCGTCTTGAATAATTTTCGGGCTTTTCGAAGTGATTATTTGAGGTTCATTTTACTCGTATCATATATACCGATTTTCACTCCATTTAATATTGGCTTTACTGGGGTCTCAGGACAATTTGAATCGGACATTTTTCGTAGCCAAGATACGGTACGAAGTGAGCGATTTTGAACTGCTTCATTCTATAGAATTTTTCTTAAAATGACGCGATTTTTGAAAAAGTAAAATGACATCACAAAAAGGCGTTAATGGCAACAAGAATAAATTATTTAAAAAAAGTAACAGATTCTGCTCTAGACTGTTGTATAGCCATTGCAGTAAATGCAACAAATATATATATATATATAGCTACATGGGGCGTTACACGCAAGCGAATCTTAACTAAAAACGACGTAAAGTGTCATCTGTCGCCGTTAGGTGTAAACTTGAACTTTACACCACATGAACCACTAGTCTACGGGATTCTCATCGTACGTACGTTTGTCGACAGATAAACACTCAAAACGGGCTGATCCTTGGTACTGCAGTAGCTAAACCCGACAACCACCCATACTAGAGAGCACCTTCAATGAGCTCTCGTTCGGACGGTTAGGTGAAGGCCAGGACTGGTTCTGCTAGCGTTCCTAAGTGTTTTTACTGCATTTATGAGGGTTTTTAGTGTTTTCATTGGTTTTTAGTGTTTAGGTAAGAATTTTTTATAAGTGTGATTTTTTTACTTAGTGTCAATCTTTGATTGGCCTTACTTAGCGTCAATATTTGATTGGCCTTACTTAGTGTCAATTTTTAATCGTATATGTCGATTGTTAGCAGAACCAGTCCTGGCCTTTTACCTAACCTTATGAGAAAACGTAACCTTATGAGAAAAAGCTCATTGGACATTAGCAGAACCAGTCCTGGCCTTTTACCTAACCTTACACATACGTATTCATTGGCCTGTAGGCTATTACACTTAAAAGCCTATTATACTGTACAATTACATCTAATGCAAAAAAAATTACACTTAACGAACCAAATTACATCTAAGCCCTCCATTAGCTATGTATAAATTAGCTATGGCATAGAACAGTCATGGGCTCCGCTATTGAACTAAAAACAGATACACTGATATCAACTGAAAATATTACGATTATGAAGTATTAAATCTTTAGCAGACGACGAGAAACATAGAATAAAAAAGGTCTAAATATGGATGGAGAGCATAGCAAGGAGCACCTGCGAAGAGTTTATGTCTTTTATGCTTTCCTTTGTTACTACTTCTATGTTTTTTATGAAGATAAAAGAGCGAATCCATTGTTGGCAGAAAATTTGCGTGAGTCACAGTTGATATTAGAGTACAGAGATAGGTTATACAAGGTGCATTAGGATAGACAGGCTATAGTAAGCACGCTGTACACGAGAGTCAGAACACGGAACGCTTCACGTTCTCGGAGCAAAGGGTTCAGTACGCAAGGCTACAGCTTCACGTGTTTGCATATATTTGTTCAAAATATGTGCCGTTGCGCATTAAAACAATAAACCTTAATGGAAAAAGTGAAGTCATTAACCGTGAAACTATCACGGGTCCTGTTGTTCTTTATTATTTCGATTTTAACTTCGGCTGATCAAGAAGTGCCTTCAGTTAGAAGGAAAAGAATCCTACTCTGGCCATCTTATGTAACCTGGGCTAATTTTTGCTTATCGATCTCCATGAAAACGCAACATAATTGCAAAATCTGCAACTTGGCCTACTTTTTGTCTATTTAGTAAAGAGCATAACAAGAACGATACAAATATTAAATAAATACATAAGTACACGACGGTCTTTATTATATTTTTTTGATGTTTCGATTTACATTCTCTTTTCCAGTAACTAAATTCGGTTTTTATCTATGTTTACCGTACTTACGAACATTACCCTGAAAATTGTTTGGATGAGGTCCAGGTAATGTTATGCATGCCACATGCCATGAGTACAGGTGTACTCTGTGACGAGCGGGAGAATCGGCAGCAATTGATTTCCTCATGGTACGTAACCGCTGATAGCTTATTTCTCTAGCTCTTTACGTAAGTATTATTTCTTCAAGTTTACAGCCTCATGGCTAGTCGTTGAACAGGGCAGTTGAAGAGTCTTGGGGCCCCATACCGTGCACCTGCTACACTTCGCTGCAAGTGCGTTGCTGCCTCTCTGATCGGGACGCACTCTCGTCGTTTGCGAATATTTTGTGCAGATACGTGTATCGCTGTGCGTGCGACAAGTAAGCTTTCTTGCCGCGTCACCACTACCACAAACACTACCTAACCTAGTCAAACCTAACCTAACCTCCTAATCTTACCTAACCTAACCTAATCCGCGCGTGTGTCAATGGCACTCAGCAGCACAGCACACGAACTTGAAAACAGCACGCACTGACAGCGATGCACGTACACAAAATAGTCGCGAACAACGAGAGTGAAACCGGGACTTGGCTGTATCGTAAGAACGGTAAGTAGCCAGGAAACGGGAGGACTCTTTGGGGCTAAAATAAAACTTTGCCGTAACCGCATGTAGCCAATTTACATCACATAGACGAGTCGAAGTAGTTAGTGTGGGACCTCAGGCCTTCGTAGGTTGAGTTCTTACTTAATCCTTACCAACAAATATACCTAAGCAGCTTAATGCCGATGCCACACACTAGTCAAAAGAACGAGCATCGTCATCCTTTCTTCCGAACGTGTTGATGTGCCCATTTAAATACCACACACTTGCAAAGAATTTTTAGTTATAAAGCCCTCCAGATATAACACGTGTCTTCGAAAGCGAACTAACGGCACTCGCAGAGTAAATTGAACTGACGGTAAAAATTATCACACTCTTTCTTGGTAATTTGAAAGCTATGTTTAGAAGAGTTCAACATAACGTTCGGACGAAAAGATGATGATACTCGTTCTTTTGACTAGCGTGTGTCATCGCCATTATATTCTGTGCTTGAAAGAAACGACAGTAACATTTATTGCTCGAACTTTCTGTACTTGACGACAACAGCTTAGAGTGTTTTGTGTGTGGGTGCAGTCCAAGTGGCTGGCCAGTCAGGAGCGAGAGATTGAATGAAAGAAGTCGAAAAATACGGTGATATGGTTAAATATGTTCTGCGAAGAGCACTGTGAACTGCATATGAAGAGTAAATAGGGCTTCAGTTCACAAAAGCAGTTTAATCAGGTGGCCATACCGGCCCAAATTTCGCCACAATAGTGCTGTGAAAGTTTTCACCAGCCTCCACTGCAATTTTCTCGCGATAATTGTTTATTGCTCAATCAGTGTATATTTTCTTCATTTATTTATGCGCTTAAAGATAAAATTCGCAAACTTGCGACGATTTTTTAGGCAAAATTGGTTAAATTATTTATTGGCTGCTGAACCATAGATTCGTCGATGTGATGTCATTGATTACCTCAATCTATTATGCTAGTTTCTCAAGAGTCCTCTCGTTAAGATTTTTTTCTTTCTGGTCAGTACCGTCCTAGTACCAAGCAATAATTCACTCCTTTATTCTTATTGCAATTTTTCTTAATATTTTCCAAGCATATCTGATTGATTGAAATTGGAGGCGCCACATTTACGGCGTGACATGAACCAGCCCTTGAATGTGATTCAATGAGAATATCTATGAGTACTCTTGAGCCGGGATCCCGGCTGGCCATCCCTTGGTGATGTCACTGGGCCGAGCCAAGAGACGCGAGGTTTGTTGCTTAGGCTGGCAACTGCCCCTAAACATACATGAAATCAACAGACGCTTATTGGCACCAGCAGCGCAGCAAACATGTTAGTGACTGCAGAGTTCCTGCGGGACTAGTTGGTCGTAGCACGTGAAGAGCTAATTGCCAGGTACCGACAGTTGCGCCCCCCCCCCCCCTGTAGCTGACCAGAGAGGGTCGACATGGGGAACTGCGATGTCGACAACTGCAGCTTGCGTACTACATCTCTCAACTATTAAGACGCGGAATAATTATAAGTTGATATATACACTCCATAAATGGCATACATAACATAATCACTGAAGAGCAACATGGCGTTATTGACACACAGAAAGAGGTGTTTCCCTTGGAGCAGTGGCTCACCATGCCGTTCATTGCTCGACCTACGCAAGTGTTGACTGATGACAGCACAGAGAGACATAGGACACAACGGACATGTTATGCGGCGGTGGTCGCCGGTCAACATAACAGCTTCAGGACAACGCACCTCGAGCATCAGCAGCCTGAGCGTCTCTGGATCGATTATTGTGCTGAGCACACCGCAGCATCCGCAGCAGGTCCATGCATCACTGCTCGGTGCTGCAGAGTCCTGGTGTTGAGAACACAAATGTAGCTATGGAACACACAACTGAAGCCAAGGAATAAAACAGCGTTCAAGGGAAAGAGGGTCTTGCTATAGGAAAGAGGAGCGACCCAAACCTACCTCTGCCACTACCAAAACAACACTGGCTGCTAAAGTTGTTGAACAACGACGAGGTACTTGAGAAAGGCAGCACATGCTTTAATAACCACTGCATCAGCAATGATTAGGCAACTTAGCACAACTGTTGATGATCCTAGTCTGTTAACCGACCTTATTTGGGCTCAAATGGTTGTTGACTTTGGAAGAACTGGTAGAGACGAACTCAGACCATGAAGGTCGCCTACACCAGCACTAAGCACCACTGTTATCGAATTATAGCAACTGTTGATTGTTCATGGATATGTGACGGCAAAGTGGGTTATGATATGACTATGACAATTGTTTCTGTAGTGTCTCAAAACTAAAAGCGTTCTGCATTTTTTTCTTGCTATTCATACAGTATGGAAAGTTAATAATTTTCTCCTTAAGAAATTAATTAGTATAGACGATCGAAAGGAGTACATTTATGACTGCAATTGTAATGTTGGAAATGGGAAAGCATTCATTACTGAGCCTTCTCAGTAGCCGGGCTAAGGTTTGAACGCACTTTAACCTTGCACCCAAACAGCAATAGGATTAAGCTGAAGTTATATAGCATGTATTGTACAGACTGTATGTATTGAGATCAAATGTTAGTTAAGGAGCTTTACTGGGATATCCATTCTCAGCCACTCTGTATTTGCAAGTGAGTAACTCCGAACATTGAGACTATGTTCTCCAATACAGTATATTGAGCTGCTGGTCTAAATGTTACAGCCACGATATTTTCATACCGCTGCCAGCTACAGTAGGCTATACTTAAATCCTCGTAGTAATATCCGTAGACTACTGCAAGTTCTTGAGCTCAGCGTGAGTTGGTCACATTTCAGTATAGGAATTCGCCATCTCATCAGAGATCAGCTCGTTATATGCAGTCTTTATTTGCTTTCGAAATTTTCCATTCTAGCTATTCGATATGTGACGTCTTGATTGACGAGTGCTTGTATCGACCACCAGTGATGGGAACAATATATGTATAGAATTAAATTGTACGTTTGATCTACAGAAGGATTTAGGAAGCTGGGCCAGCTATATCGGCGTGCTGTAATCCGTTTAACTTTGATTTCTTCGAAATTTCAATTGCGGGCTCTCCAATCGCCACTTTGTTAGAATTTCAGGCGATTATCACTAACCTATTACTCTTGAAACTGTCTAAAACTCGATGGAAAGGCACGGGCTCTGTGAGCGGGTCACTTCAGAGAGGGTTACATCGGGGCAGAGACGTGTCACAGTCACAACCGCAGGGTACCATGTGTGACATCAGCGTCATTCTCCGCATAATCAGCATCGCAGTTGTAGTGCGCGCTAGCCTACAACAGAAGCACTGACAATGTGAAAGATAGGTAGGCACAGAAAGATGGGATATATTCGAATCGAGCTACAGAGTTTGCAGACAAGATGGTACAGGAAAGCAATGACAAAGAACAGACGTTGCATCTTCGAAACCGTGCGATGACAAGCGCCAATCTTGAGCAGCAGGCTACAGTACTACTTGCCAGGTCGTAGAGGCAGATGTCTTCGGGGATGCAGCAGGTGCATCCTATAGCGAGTCGAAGAAGAACGTCGAGCAGGCGCGTTGACTTTGGCGCGAAGCGTGTGAGGAGGCAGCCGAAGGCAAAGGCAGGGCAAGTGCGGCAGGAAGTGTGGCGCGGGAAGCTCCGGGGGCCCCGAAGTGAGGGAGCCAGTGTGGAGTGCTGCGCGGTAAGCTCCGTGGGGCCCAGAAGTGAGAGAGCCAGTGTGGAGTGTGGCGCGGGAAGCTCCGGGGGCCCAGAAGTGAGGGAGCCAGTGTGGAGTGCTGCGCGGTAAGCTCCGTGGGGCCCAGAAGTGAGGGAGCCAGTGTGGAGTGCTGCGCGATAAGCT
>LQNS02276927.1:6319445-6343725 GCA_001587735.2 Parhyale hawaiensis | reverse complement strand
GTTCCACCATAAGGACCGCCTGCCTGACCCTCTGCGTTCGTCTCTGGTATACATTTTTAGTTGTTCCAAGTGTGGAATGCGCTACGTTGGTTCCACCACTCGTAGCCTTTTTACCAGAATTGCCGAGCACAGAGGTGTCAGTTCCAGGACCGGTATACCCTTAACCACCCCTTCCCAATCATCTATTCGTGATCACGCCTTTCAGTGCAATAGTGCAGTTTCCATTAATGATTTCAAAATAATTGCTTCCACCACGGGTATTCAGAATCTAAGAACCATAGAATCACTGTACATTCGCAAACTTAAACCAGAACTCAATGATATGCAAAGCGCCACTCCTCTCTTTGTCACCGGCTGTTCTTAGGTAGGTTTTTAATTCAGTTTATTTTGTTCACCTTTGTTGTAAACTTTCTAGTAAAATGTGATTCTTTATTCATTTCAGAATTGCTGATGATGGGCCGATTGCGTCCGAAACGTTCATTTTAATAATTGCGTACTATTTGAATTTTAGTAAATTTTCGGGAAGATGCCTACTTTCACTTCCTATCTAGCTTTATTGTGTTTAATTCAATTAAATTCTCAAATACATATAACCTAATTTACTAAAGTAATTAGAACCTAATGTACCAAAGTGCAGCCGAGCGAACGCATGTACAGGCAGGCACTGCGCAGCTGCGATACTCTCGGCAGCAACTGAGCATTTGATGGAAATTTGGGGCATCCAAGTGTGGTGTTGTCTCTTTTGTTACAGCCGAGGAGGAATGTAACCCTATCGAGTACGTGCTTCTGTTACAGCTTAGGAGGAATGTAACCCTATCGAGTGCGTGCCGCTGTTATAGCTGAGAGGGAACATAACCCTATCGAGTACTTGCCTCTGTTACAGCTGAGGAGGAATATAACCCTATCGAGTACTTGCCTCTGTTACAGCTGAGGAAGAATATAACCCTATCGAGTACTTGCCTCTGTTACAGCTGAGGAAGAATGCAACCCTATCGAGTACGTGAACTCCCTTGACGTTGAGGAGCTGTACCTTGACGAGGAGGACTGCTTCTTATCAACGACATCAGACAGTTTCGCGTACCAGCAGCATGCTGAGAACAGGTGCGTGTGCGCCCACACGTCTGTGTGTGGTGTTGTGTGATGAACACGTACACTAGTAGTATGGTCTGTCGTGCTTGCCATGGTTGCATAAAGTTCCGTAGATCAGTTATGATGCACACAGTGTTTGTTGCAACGAGGGCTGCAAACAAAGAGCCTGACTCCCCCGTACCTCTCTGCCCTTGCAGCCACCGCCACGCGCTGTCGGTGGGGTGCCTGCCGCTGTCCCCATACCTCACGGGCTTCCAGCCGCGCGGGGCCGCCGATGCTGCTCACCTCGTCAGGAGTCCGTCGCCCTCCACCCTGAGCTCCGACTCCGAGATAAGGCGAGTGTGTGTAACTCATCTCAGGCCGGGCCCACACTTCGTATTTACACTAACTTCAGAGGAGGATGCGAGACTCGCTCATCATTTATGCTGCCGTATCTGTGCTGCAATGTACCGTGCTGTAACGGTCTGTGCTGCAATGTACCATGCTGTAACGGTCTGTGCTGCAATGTACCGTGCTGTAGCGGTCTGTGCTGTAGTGTACCGTGCTGTAACGGTCTGTGCTATAATGTACCGTGCTGTAACGGTCTGTGCTGCAATGTACCGTGCTGTAACGGTCCGTGCTGTGACGTTGCGTGCTGTAACGTACAGTTCTGTGACGGTGCGTGCTGTAACGTAGTGTTCTGTGACGGTGTGTGCTGTTATATGCCGTGATGTAACGACCTCTTCTGGAATGTACCGGTACCATGCTGTAACGGTGAGTGCTGCAGCGTACCTTGCTGTAACAGTCTACACTGTAACGTACCACGCTGTAGCGGTCTGTAGTGTAACGTACCATACGATAACGGTTCGAACTGTAAAAGTCCCCTGCTGAACATTCCGAACCGTAACGGTCCGTACTGTAACTGTCTGTACTGTTACGGACCGTGCTGTAACTTTCCGTACTGTAAATGTCCGTTACAGTACTAGCCGTAAAGCACAGACAGTTACAGTATGTACGGTAACATCAAGGACCGTGACAGTACGGACCGTTGCAGTACAGGCCGCTACAATACAGACAGTCACAGTACGGTTCATTCTGTAACGGTCCATACTATAACAATCAGTGCCGGAGCGAGCTGTTATTACGGTCAGGACTGTGTATCTCAGAAGAGCTACACAGTCAGCACTACATTTCCGCACAGCTGGAAGCGCCCTTACTGTTGGTCTCTGCTGGCCTGCAGCCACACACAGGCGGCCATAAGAGAGGCAGGAGCAGAGCCCGAACACTGGCGGGGGTTCCGCGCAGCGGTGGCGTGCAGAGGGGGAGCTTCAGGGCCGGTGGTGCCGGGTGCACAAGCCGACGAGTATTATTGGGCAAAAATAGTTTGGTGACCTTCCCAATATTATATAAAGTAAATTTGCATTGATTTTGCTTCTCATCCGTGCTTACGTATCAAAGATATCCGTTCCTCAATATCACACCATGTGTATCAGGCCCGAGGCTACACAGTGAAGGACTTGGCCACGGTATCACTAGACCCCTGCACGGCACTGCTACCGAATTCCTAACTTTGAATAAAATAAAATAGCCCTAAGTATGACGAGCTATGCTTGACTTTGTATTAACTGAATGAATGCAGCAGTGCTTGGTGTCTGCTCCTCACAAATTGATGTAGTCGCGCTCACTTTTTTTTTCTGTAAGCCAAAGTGACTTACTTGCTTCCGCAGAGCGCACCTCACGCTGCCCCTTGCGCAACCGAAGCAAAAGCTAGGCTTGGCAGTAACATAAATTAAGGGCGCATTCGAATGGGTAGCAAATTTAAGCCGTTGAGGCTTGACTTGCCCGAATCTGCAGACTGGTGCTTTAGCTTAGACTTGTTCATTCCAGTCTTAGGCGTTGACTCTCTATCGGTTCCCTGCAAGTCTGCCATGAACAAACTTACTCCGTAAAATGGAGACTTTAATCGGCTCGACATAATCGGGCCGCTTCTTGCACCTGCAACACGACCGAAAGTAACGAATCCAAAGTTCTTGCTGCAGTTCAGGAGAAGTGAAGTCTAGTGTACTTAGCTGAGATCAATTTTAACAACCCAAGCGAACGCCCTTACGTCTTATCCGCGCTATCGATCTCGTAAGCGAAGATTGTAATTTTTGTAGAGCAGCGACCACAAGCATATCTTGAGGGACAGTGTATGCGACTTCTGCGTTGTTGCAAAACTTTACACACGATCGTTCATAAACTGCTATTAGCTGAGCATCGTGCTCCCGATACTTATCAAGTTATCAGAGATGAATCGCTTCATTAGGCAATTCATCAAGGATGTCATCAATTTTGCCAGGAGTTGATGCTCACAGCAAGTTTCCAGCGCTTAATTCACTAGCTATCTCATTTCTTCACCCTTGCTCTCATTTACCTTCACGATATGGCGAGATGTAATTCCCCACTTCAGTATTGTAGACTGGGCGTATCGCCGCAAAGTTGCTGCTTTTGTTGGTGATCGGCAGTGCGTTTGGCGGACGTAGTGATCGATAGTGCGGACGAGGCTTTAGGAGGAAGAGATCCTTACAGTGCGTGGTGGTGTGTTACAGCAGTCAGAGCAGCCTGGACGACGTGAACAGCACCATCATGCTGGGCAGCACAGCACCCAGCGTGTTGGACACACGTGGCCAGGACGACCCTCCAGCTGAAGGGTATGACAGGGTGCCACAATACGCAGTTCAATGAACAAAGTATTGACATAGTAGTGAATATATCTTACTTTGTGTTCCTTCTATTGCTTCGTTTCAGGGGCTGGTGGCGTGTTCAATTATTTTTATGGTATCATAAATTTATTGCACTTTATAGGTTAGAGTTCAATTCTCAAACACTTAGCCAAGTTACGGGAACGCAAAATGACCAGCACCGGGAAAATACATCATCTGCAGTTTAGATGTTTCACTTCGTTTTAGTGGCCTCAACAAAATTGTGATGAGAGTAGTGTTAACCTTCAAGACATCTTTAATTAGATGCGTGAATAACACAAAATTGCTACAATCAAGAAAGTAATATAAAACTGCAGAGTTCTACATTCGTGCTCGCTGTGTGCTCGCTGTGCTGTTAACTTTAAGAAGCGGTTTATAAATTTTGAGCGCAGGGACCTTTGAAGAGAGTGAGGTGGTCACCTACCTGTGGGTCATGCGGCCTTGCTGAAATTGCAAGGATGATATTGGTTTTTCTTCCGCATGACACTGGCTGCTGGAGAACACACGACACTGGTTCTCACCAATGTGTTGACGAGCCGTGGGGCTTTCTAGCTCTCTTTTAAAAGGTCGCTATTGTAAAAACGATAGAACCAATGCTAAGACTTTAAATGTTGTTGCAGCTATTCATTTTCCTATATTAATCATAAATGTAATTAAAATAAAGAGAAGTCGACTAATGTAAAATTTTACAGTTTCGGAATAAAAAAATCCCATCTTCAGAAAAAAAGGAAAAACTAAGCTGCAACCTATAAATAATATTTTTATTTTCTAATCGATATGGGGAGTGTGGGTCTTGTCGGGGAAAGTCTAAAACGTAAATGAACAGAACTGCGTGCAGGAGCTAGATGTCAACTCCTGTACAGTCGGCAGAAATGAGGCTAAGTATGGACAGTGTAGAGCGGTACAGCCGAGGTCATAATGTTGAGGCTAGGTTAGGTTCTATGGATGTGGAGTGACTCCATTGTTGTGATCTCGATGGGATTGGAAAGTTTATGATGGAAAAGTCATTCCTGCTGATGGGACGATTGTTTTGCTCAACATGTAGGCGAGGGGCTGAATGTGAGGGTTTCGCAAGTGGCAAACCGGTACGACTGGATACACCTAAATGTTGGTCAATGCTGGCTTTGAAGTTTTGTCCAGTGCTACCCACGAATGAGGCGCTGCAGGCCAGCTGGTATCGGTAAAGGTGGATAACACTGGACAGAAGTGGTGTGGGGGGGGGGTGGTCTGTCTTTAAATTTGAAGTAGAACGCTATGATAAATGTGTTTTTGTATGAAAATTTGATGTTTATGTGTGGGTAGGCTTCAGAGAGGAACGTTTTCAAAGTGTTTACTGAGCTAACAGATGCTTTGTTGTAGTACGGAAGCGAGTGGAAGAAGTCTAATTTACGGACCGAGGGTTTGCTAATGCCGGGATCGAACAGTTCGTCTAGGAACATTTGCAGTAATGGTCCCGAAAATTTTCGCGGGTAGCCGTTATTTTTTAAAAATGTTTGGAAAAAGTCAACTTCGTTTGACAATGCAAGGCAGGAGGAAGACAGATCTTATGCTCGAAATCGTAAAGTTTTTATTGCTTTATTTTAAATTGATCGTAGCACTGACTGAAAAAGCTTGTCCCGAGGCATGAGAATGTGAGTTTTCTGTAAATTCCAGTGGTCAGTGCTGAGTCTTGGTTAGTTATTAAAACATCAGAAAAGCTAAAAAAAATTATTTGATTGATTTTCGGCAGTTAATTTGATATTTGGTTGTTTGCTATTCAAATATTGCAGGAAGAGATTCAGAATCTGCTTGATTGTTGAATATGAGGAAGGTGTCATCTACATAACGATTATAGTGGATCGGTTTGAAGTCACGTGGGCAATCGTTAAGCCAAAGGGTTTCTTGATGGCATAGAAAGATATTTGCCAGTACGAGACTAAGCGGGGAGCCCATGGAAACTCCATCTATTTGCTTGTTTAGTCTATTGTTAAACATGAAGAAGTCATCTTTGATCGCAAGGCTAAAGAAAATTCTGAAGGTATGTTTATCCATGTTCTGGAATAGGTCCGTGTCAATAAAAACTTAATTACAAAAAATATCTATGATTTCCTCTACCGGGATGTTGATGAAAAGGGAGGTGATGTCAAAGCTGGCTAAGTGGGTATTGGGAGGCAATTGCAGGTTTTTTATTCGGTCTCGAAAGTCATATGAATTGCGCATGGTGTACTGATTGATTGTTAAAGGTTCTAGTAAAGAAACGAGGAACTTTTGCAATAGGGTAGGGCGGTGTTTTATATGCAGCTAGAATTGGTCGTAAATGGGCACTGGTTTTGTGTACCTTTGGAAGCCCGTACCTAACTCCAGGGGAAGCACCTGAATTGTAAAGTGAACGGTAGATCGAATCAGTGATGATGTCTTGGTCTAACAATATTTTCAAAAATGTATGGATTTTGTCGATGAAGTTAAGCGTAAGTTTGATGGGATCGGTATCAAAGTCGTAAACGGTGGACTTTGTCGCATCAGCCAAAATTGCATTCATTTTTTGGTGGTACTGATTTTTATCAAGAATAGCAACACCTTTCCTTTTGTAAGGACTGCACACGACAGCGGAAGTTTCTTTGTGGAAATTAGATAATAAAGATAGATCGGATTTCGAATAAATTGGAGACCACACTTTGTGTTTACTGTACGAGTTATAAATGATATTTATTACAAGTTTCTTTTATTTAGTTTCTTACTTCGGCAAACGAGAAATTAGGGTGTAGTGGTTGAGATTTTAGTCTGTTGGCTAAGCCCTTAAAACCAATGAAATGTTTATAGTAGTGCGGTTTGAATACGGGTAGGCAAAACTCCAGACCATTTGAGTAGTTGAAAATTACGTTATCTGGATTACAAGATGTTAGGTTCGGAGATGCTTCTAATGCGTTCAACTTTCTGCTGTGGACGGATTTTGTTCTATCTATAAATTTTCTGTCGTTGCTCTGTACGAAATGAACAAGACTGAGATAATTGAAAAATGAAAATGAAATTTTAATTTGGGATAAAAAGTGTTTAACTGAATTTGTATGGTGTGTAATATTACTCTGTTGCGTTTGAATTTCTAAGTCTACGAGTTTAGATTGCCAAGACTTGTATAGTTGGCTGTTCTGGAGTGACTGACGGTATAAACGGAAACGGAGGAACTTGAGAATTACCTGATAGGCTTTTCAGCTAGTGAGGAAGTTTACATCCAGCTTCGATTTTTCAAGTTTTCTGGAGAAATTGTCAAATTCTCTGAAGATGGATAGGCCGTGTTGTCGGTATCTGTTCAATATCATGGCGGCTAGTGGTTTGTTTACTGGAAATCTAATTTTGAGGAGGAATAGGTAGACTAGGGCAATGATGAACATTTCGCAGTTGTCGGTTCAGAAGGGTAATTGTAAGCATGAATTAAAATGCTTAAGGTCATCCGTAGCGTAATGATATATTGCTGCAGCTTACGGCTCTGTATTATAACAGGCTAATTGCAAGTCTTCTTTGTGTTAGCTTTTAGAATGAATACCTCAGGGTGCTGCGCCCCTAACTTGTTGAGCACTACATCCATATGAGAAAATGAATGATTTATTCCTCCGCCAGGCGCCAAGGAGGCTATGTTTTTGTCGAGTTTGTGTGTTTGTCTCTTTGTCTATTATCAACATTACTAGAAAAAAATTGTGACTGGATCTTTACCAAATGTACTGGGATTGTTGGGCATGTTTGGAGAACAGATGAATAAGTTTTGGTGAAGATCCGTTTTACGGACAGCTTTTCATGAAATTTACACGAATTGTTAGGTATGTTACGAAAAGCAAATGATCAAATTTTTGTTGTAATTTGTTTACTAATTTGTTTGTGTCTATGTTTGATTTTGTGTCTGTTAGCAACATAACTCAGAAACTTACAAGTGGATCTTCTCGGAATTGTATGAAATATTGAAAGATATAATGGTCAATTTTGGTGATGATTCATTTGTTGCGTGTTTGACTGACTCAAAAAGTCAGTTATAAAAATTTTCAGGAATGGTTACATATGTTGAAAGGCACAAATAATAAAATTTTAGAGATCAGACCGTCCGTTTGCGTGTTTGGCTAATGTTTGTTAATATATTTGTCAGATTATCATTAAAAAATTATAGACGGATATCCATGAAATTTTTAGAAATTGTTAGAAAGGTTAAAAGGCACATGTGACCAAATTTTTGTGGTGGTGATCGATTCATCTGTTTGTGAGTTTGACTAACGTCTGTCTGAGTGGGAACATAAATGAAACTGTTACAGACGGCTCTTCAATGAAATAACGGCAGCTGTTCTCACCACTAAGGGGCACAAATGAACAAACTTTGGTGATGATAAATAGGAAACTGTGGTTTTCATTAACAATGCCCAGCTTGGCGGGGGTATACGCTTTTATTTAAGAGTGCTCTATCTGTTATTATTATTATTTTCTACGGAAATAACTGGTGTTTACTGATATGTGAACCATTGGTTGGCAGTGTCGTGCCCTGGCCCGATGTTAGAGGCACGCACATAACACCTACCTATATTTCTATCCTAATCCAGATTAATGTGAGATTAACTTGTCTAGTTCATGTACACAAGCATTTCAGAGTTACACAGAGATACACAATCAGTATTGGTGATCAAGCTTATACTGGCAAATATCTGAATGTAACTAGGACTCATTGACAGTAAGGTTATGACTTATTGGACACCACATTTAGTCTTCTCTAAATATATACTCAGTCGTAACAATATAGAGCATCAGGCAATCTTCCAAGGCGTCTTTCAGCCTTGGGCTGGATATTGGATACCAGTGCCTTTCTACTTTATGCTTTTTCAATCCTATCTTCTAATAATTATGATATACGTTATGGCCCTAGCATAGTTTGTTTCGTCCAGGCTTAAATTACAATGGATAAGTTACATCCGGCGCTGAGGCTTTCCCGTTACACGGTGTGCCCTGGCACGGGGAAAGCCTGGGGTTAATAATGTTTTTTTTTTTATTAGAGATTATTATTATTAAAACTTCACGCTTGAGCTCCCACGGACAGGTAATACGACCCAAATGAAGCATCTTACAACACCGGGAAGCCCAAAACGCTGCTAGAGGAAATCCAGCAAAAAACCATTAACAGCTGACTTAAACGCCTGCAGGCCAATACGACCGCATGCCGATGCCGAGAGCAAATTTCAAACCTTAGCCGACCAGGGCACGAAGCACCGACAGAACTGATTAGTTCGACATGTGACAGCCTCCAAAGTAAATGACTGCGCTCCGCACGCAGTAAGAATCGCTGTCCCAAAAACCTTGAGGGCAGGGAGAGAAGAATACAACCAATGCCTCTCATTATTGTACTTCTTATAGATAAATTTATTTGTAAAAGCAATAAGAAGTATGGGAAGAGCAACGTAGCTCGATTATGAACTACGCATTGAATTTAATTTGGCAAACGATATGACTCTAATAGCAGTTTCCATATTAATGTTTCAACGTGTAAAGTAATATACAGACGTGTCAGAGTGATACCAATTAACGAAACCAATTTTTACTTATAGACATCGTATACGCAATGTTGCACAACAGAAACCTAGTAATTACAGTGCGGGCCTTCTCGCACCTACCAACACAATAAACGACAATAATCTCTCATACTCAAAGTCTTACACACGCCACACTGTTAGTCTACCTTACAATACACTGAGATTAACAGTATTAGAATGACGATGGTTCGATTCTCCTTGCAAATCAAACTAGCGCCACTGCTTCATTACCTTATCAACCTACTTACTCTCAACTGACACTACCTACTTACAATACTGCTTAACACATTCCTAGAACCTAAAATTCAGCTTGATGATTGGTCAAATATAGTTACCCAAGCCACTACTGAGACAGACCTTCTAGTATGGCGGAGATGCTGTGATAGGCGCGATTACGACAGTCGAATTTGATCCTAAGACTGGGATTGAACCGCTTCTTACTGCAGTTTATCGTAAGGGGACCGTTTACATAGATGTTCTTGTTTCGACTTTCTGCCAGTATTTGTCCCTACTTCACATGGTCATGGTCACATGTCCTTCAGAGACTAAACATGAAATAAATAAGCCAATATACACGCAGTTTTCATTATCAGCATCACGTAGTATTTATAAACACACCACACTAAAATTAAAACATGCACATGGAATCGAAATCCTAAACCACAATAAATTATCAAAGTATAGATATTCGGTCGACTAATCATATGAAATTTGACGTTTCGAAAATGCCTCCCATCTTCAGAAAGAGTTTATATGGGCAGCCCACTCGGACCTACGTTAGCAAATATCTTTCTATGCCATCATGAAGCTCTCTGGCTAAATGATTGCCCAAACAACTTTAAACCTATCCACTTTAAACATTTTGTAGATGACACCTTCCTCATATTCAAAAACCAAACAGATTCAGGCTCTTTTCTGCAGTATTTGAATAGTAAACATTCAAATATTAAATTCACTACTGAAAACCAATCGAACAATTCATTAGCTTCTCTAGATATTTTAATAACTAATCAAAACTCAACACTGTCCACAAGAATTTACCGAAAACCCACATTCTTAGGTATCGGAACAAGTTTCTTCAGTCATTGCTATGATCAATTTAAACTCAATGCAATAAAAACTTTACTATTTCGGGCATACCATTTGTCTTCTTCCTACCTTGCATTTTCAAATGAAATAGACTTTCTTAGAACATTTTTCAAAAATAACGGTTATCCACACTATTTTCTGGACCACTACTGCAAACTGTTTCTTGATAAACTATTCGATCCAGGCATAACTAAACCTTCTGTCCGTAAATTAAACTTTTTTCATTCACTTCCGTATTGCAACAAAGACTCTGTCAACGCAGTTAACACTCTGAAAACTTTCCTCTCTGAAACTTACCCGCACATTAACTTCAAGTTTTCATACAAAAACTACTTCACTATATGGCCTTATTTTAAATTCAAAGACAAGCCTCGTTCACCTCTACTGTCTAGTGTTGTCTACAAATACCATTGCAGAAGCTGCAATACTTCGTATATAGGTAACACTAGACAACATTTCAAAGCTCGAATCGATCAACATTTAGGTGTATCCAGTGGAACCGGTAAAACCTGCTCATTCTGATCCCCGTCTCCATACTTAACAAAATAATCATCCTATCAGCACGAAAGACTTCTCAATCATAGACTTTTCTACCCCACTCGAACTCGCAACACTGGAATCTATCTACATCCATAGAGCAAAACCTAACCTCAACAATATGACCTCGGCTGTACCTCTACATACGGTTCATGCCTGACCCACTGTCCTCTGTGACTGTACAGACGTTGACATCTGGACCCTCCAAGCTCACTCCATTCAGTTGCATTTTAAACCTACTCCGAGCAACATCTCAGCTCCCCAATACAGTATATTGATAATAAAAAGAATTCTGATTTAGTTTACTAGGTTACCTGAATATTTTAGACTTCTGAAGATGGGAGGCGTTCCCGAAACATCAAATTTTATATGATTAGTCGACAGAATATCTAGACAATAATTAGCATAAGGAATATTTCTGAATACTTTCTCGCTATATAATACTGTCTTACATTGTTAATTTCAAATACTGCTACATTGTTATATTTTCTTGGTGATCAGTGCTAATGCTTCGAGCTTGCTTCTTCGTCTACCGATAACAGAACCAGAGGCAGCTGGTCCGACAGCAGGATCGTTTTCGTTTATATTTCTGAAACAAGCCTCAGCGTTCACAAATGCACCACAATTTGCATGAGCTATGATCTGACAGGGAAACATAATTATTACTTTTCTAGCGCCTTCAACAGCAACATCGGTGGTGGTTCTGGCGCATGCTGCCTGCCATCTTTTCGAATTCAACAATAAATTTGGGTAAAGATATGGTTTTGGTACGCTCGTTTCAAATTAAAATATATGCTCATCATGAAGTGATATCAACATATTAGTTGTTCATATTTTCCTAATTTTGCATGAATTTTTTAATTTATGCCACTACTCTACTAAACTTTGAACCCTGACTCCTGAGTTCTTCCGACCAAAGGATCTTGGTATTTAATGCAGTTGGATGTGTTTAGTTGAAGAGAAATCTCAGGTTCATGGGAATAATCCCCTGCCATACTCTCCCACTAACTATGTGGGCTGTTCCCTTAACAGCAGACCAAACTCTCCCAACTAACAGCGTGGGGCACGCCGTCCATACGGGTCACGAACTCTCACTAACACTGGGCCCGCATGAGGATTTGAGCAGCCCTTCACTGAATGAATTGGGTAGCTGGCAGTAGACGGACCAGCAGCCCCCTTCCCTGAGAGCAGCTGAACCTTACGCTGCGGCTCTCTATGAGCTATTTTTTCCACATCTATAAAATTTAGATGTAAACCTCAATGAAGGATGGGACAAGTATCGAATGATTAGTTGCAGCAGCCCGTGGGGAGTCGGAAACATTAAGTAAAATGGGTTGTGAACGATTATGGAAGGAAGCAGTCTCGCAAGAGCTAGGTACCTATAAGAATTGGGTGAGCAATGGAGGAAATCGGAGCTGTTTATTGTTTTGCTCACAGTGTTTCTCTCAATGATGTATGAACGTGTTGACTGTCTCTGCTCCGACTGTTGTAGCCTCTCAGGGTGCCAGGATCAGTCCTAGGCGTGGCTTAAGTTCTACCATGGCGTCCACCTATTGCTGCAGTCGCACAATAATCGCAATAATGTGATTCGTTCTGCCAAGGAGGTTACGGTTTTATGGAATGTGGCTGTTTGTCTAGCCGTTTCTTTGTCTGTCATCAAAATAACTCAAAATATAATCGACGAATCATTACGAAGTTTACAGAAGTTGTTAGGCATGTTAGGAGGAACAGCTGATGAACTTTTGCTGAAGATTCGCTCAACCATTGCATTGTTTGTTCGTTTGTGTACCTCATTTTCCAAGAAATTTTCATGACTTGTTAGGTGTGTTACGAAGAACAAAATGACCAAATTTAATGTGACGATATTTTTGTTTCTATATGATTGATTTTATGTTTTTCAGTAACATCTTACTAGAACGCCCAAGGCGTAAGACCATCACTCGCGGTGGGGATGGGGAGGGGCAAGTTTCAACGCCATCAGTTTTTATGTTCAGTATCCTCTAGGCATTTTCACATCTACGTCAACACACCTAACTCCCCTGCAAAAAAATTATGAATATTGCTCAACTTCTTCACACGCTTTATGGGTGGAGAGACAAACAAACAAATATACTTAAATCTTCAAGGAAAACATTATCACCTCTCTTCGCTTCGCTCGCGGGTGATAAAAAGTTATGAACGGATCTTTGTGAAATTTTCATGAATTATTAGAAATGTTGAAAGACATTAATAACCAAATTTTGGTGATGATCAGCTTGTTCGTTTGTGTGTTTGACTAAAGTTTGTCTGAATGCTTGGCAGCAACATAACCCAATGGTTTTTTAAACGGATTGTTCTAAATTTCCTGGAATAGTTCGAAATGTTAATAAGCGCCAGTGACCACTTATTGGTGGTGATGGGCCAGTCCCTTCGGCCGTTTGACTAATGTTTGTCAGAACATAACTGAAAAAGTTACCGACGGATCTTCAAGAAAGTTACAGAACTGTTAATACTGTCGAGAGGCGCAAATGACCGAATTTTAGTGATGATAAAAAGGAAGTCCAAGTTTCAGGACCAATTTGAATTTTTCGTTTACATTGCCTTGCTTGGCGGAAGTATGCGCTCTCAGAGTAGTTTGATGCGACTTGCGTCGTCGCCATCTGAACCTGGCGATGTAAGACCTCTGGGCAGTGAAGTCCCTGAGGCCCGACGCAGAGTGCCAGACACAGCACCATATTCCTGTTGTCGCCCAACACTTTGCCACAATAGACGAGTCATTGCATCATCGTCGTAGAAGCTTGTATATTCTACGTCGTCATTCGCTGCTGCCTGCGTTATTTCCGCACTATGCTGCCTCGGGGCTCTGAACGAACACTAAGTGCAGTATCAAGGGAAAATTGTCGACGCAAACATTGGGCCTTTGAAGTGACACCAGCAATTGGGCTCTTGGGCCCCATATTTACGCACGCAAGTGGTAACGAGCATGCTTGCATCAGTTGAGAGGGAGGGCGTGTACCCAGATTTTGTAGTGTCTGAGGGGCTATTAATTATTATAGTGTGGTTTTGTACTGAAGCCTATCTTCTGTGTAGCCTGGTTGCGGTATGTACTACACGCATTCCTTATGCTAGTGTATCCAATTGAACATTCCCTATTCAGTGTGTCTCGAGCACCTGCGCTGTGAGATACTGGCCAGCCGCTGTCATGCGACGTATGGTGTGCACTCTTGCCAGGCGCATGTCCGTCGTATTATAGCAATATTGTCGTCAATGATTTGCTATAGTTATTTTTTTGATTGTTGTCTGTGTTGTTATTAACAATTTATGGTACAACTTGCAACACTAGCAGCGATGTACCTAAGTGTGTAAACTTGGTTTGGCCAATTAATTACCCGCGGAGCGTCTGCTACTGTTTTGAACAAGATACAATAGAGTTAACACACATGTTCCAATAGATGTGCATCACTAGCTTACATTTATCTCATCAGTCTTTCTCTCGTCGGCAGGGTTGAAGAAGGCCTCAGCAGCACCTCGGCCGTCACGTCAGGTGAGTGCATCTCGCTGGGTCTTCAGTGTCTGTCTGCCTGTACAGCCAACCTTCAGCTCCTACTCCTCTGTAAGTAGACAAATGGGAATTGGTGCACACAAGATAGCGCAATGTGTTGTGCTCGTGCTCACTGACGTGCATATGGGATGGTCGACTAACTTGTGGCGGATGGGTCTGGGAGAGGCAGCACAAGCTGGACAAAAAAACACCAACTGTGGTTGCAGGACCATCTGACAAGAGAAACAATGGACGTACTGATGTTTTGGTGACTACCGTAGTTACGCTTCAAGATGAGGCGCAGAACATCCGCATTGTTAGTACGACTGACGTACTGACAGCAGCGACGGCGTGGTATTCATCTACTTTCGCAGTACTCGCCAATTTTCTAAAGCCGAAATAGATCGCTGACCTCATCATTTATGTAGTCTTGTTCAGCTGAGCGCAAAAGCGTGGGTGTTGTATGTCTTCACAGGGCCCGGTTGTTTCTTAAAGCTTAGCGGTAAGTTTTCTACTTAATATATTAAGCTTATTTTTGGAGATCATATTTATTAATTGATGATAATTCAAGCGTAAACATTATGTTTGGTTCAGCGCACGTTGAGTGACGAGCTTGCCTAAAGGCCGGGAGGTTGCGCACAGCAGCTATCATGAGCGATTCTCGATGTTTTCCTCTAAGTAGTTTGATGAATTGATGCAATTTAGCTGCTATCAAAAAGCTGGTGATTACTTTATCATTAATTATGATTCTCGTTCTCTGAACAGATTGGTCAGAAACTGGCAGCAGCGCATCCAGCAGTAACAGTTCCAAGTCTAAGCGAACAGGAAGCTGTCATGCGAACAGCAGCAGTAGGAGGTCGGTAGCTCAAGATCCGTCGAGTCGTCCAAAGATCGAGAAACTGATCGTGTATGAACACAAGAAGACTGTGCAAGATGTGCCGAAGACTAACGCTGCTGATATTCGGTCTTCATCTACAGCCAGTGCCGCTCCTGCTGCTGCTGCTGGTCGAGGAGATCACAGTAGATTCGTGCGTAAAGAGAAGAGCGCCGACCGAGAGTCAGCCGACTCTGATCGATCCGTGGAGCCTGCAAGGAAGACGATCCTGTCGCCGCCTTCTGCCCCACACGCACAGCAGGTTGCTGCCAGCGTCATTAAGAGTATTGCCAGTGCCGGTAAACCTGAGGATGCAGTAAGAGTTTCGATGAATGGGATAACCTCAGGTCGGCCTGATGATTTTCGAGATGATTCAAGGTTTGTCAGGAGAAGAACGGGAGCTAAGAAGAGGCTGCGAAAATATCACGCCATGAACAATTACCACGAAGGACGAGTTGGGCATCGTCGAAGTAGAAGTAAAAACTTCGGAAAAGATCAGAACTACGTGAAAACGGATTTTGATGATAAATTAGTATCTGAAAATATGTCGGATTGTCTAGAGGATTCCGATTATTCTAGAAATTTTAGCGATCCTACTGATTCATATGAACGACACAAAGAGGAATGCTCGTATGACTCAGAAGAACACGGTTTGTGCGTACAAGGTGATTCGGAGTCTGGCATACGGCGTGACGACGACACAAGTGACAGCTATAGCGACAGTTCCAACACAATGGACAACTCACCAGAGTTGACTACCGTAAAGAGAGTGTCAACTCCAGACCTTCAGTGCCTTATGGTTGACGATGACTGCGGTGCGAGGGATGAGACTGAGCGCCCGGCACTATCGCGCAGCGACCCTGGGCCTTCCTCCCTTGGTGCTGACGCAGTCCTTGCCACGGCCGCCTGCGAGTCCAACACCTGGCCCTTCTCGCTCTCTACCGCCACATGCGTCGCTGGCTTCACCTCTCAGAGCTTACCCGTGCCTTTGCGCCACTCCAAGACTTCAGATTTATTTTCATCTCAGCTTCCAATTGCTGATAATTTCGGGAATCAGCGCAATGAACCTGCGAATGTGAAATACGATCAAAAATGTGAAGATGTCAGAACAAACTTTCAGTTAGGTCCTTACTCTGGCCATCATGCCACTCTTCCATCGTTTTCGTTGTCTTCCGTAGGATCGTCGTCTCTGCACAGCCGCGGCTCCCCTTACACCACACAAAATGACATTGGCAGACCGTACTCCAGCCTGGAACAATCACGGAACGAACCTTCGCGTGCAATTGCCTGTGATAATGATAATCAAACCGTCAATAGCGATGATGCAATCATTAATAATGAATGTAATGAATATTATCATCGCTCATCTTTAGGTAAATTTAAATCATTTTCGAGTGACTGTATAACAGAAAATTACGATGAGAACGGACTGGTTAGCGTTGAACATCATCCTGATGCCTTGATACGGGAGGGAAATTTACACGGCGTGTTCCGTGACACCAACGATTCCATTTATTCGGACTCACAAAAAGATAATTCAGAAAATAATGGAAGTCTTGATGTGTGTGTTGGAAGTTTCAGCGACATAAGAACTCTGGACGATAGTTTGGATGAAACGTCTTCCTCAGCTCCGACCTCGCACACTGACAACTACGACTATCGAGAACTATTAGACGTCGATTCTAGCGAAATCTTGAATGTTGATAACCCCAATTTCGCTTTGTACAACGCGGAACAACTTCTAAAGCAAGGAAGAGCTTTATCCAATGAAAACTCTGCCAGGACTTCACCCAGAACGCGTGGTACAGTTACCTCGGATGGACCCAGCAAATACAGAGAGTTTGGCTTCGGATCTTACGACCACTTCGGAAGGATGGAAAAGCGCTTATCTGAACGCACTCCTGAACAGAGCAACGAGGGATCACTGAGAGGTCAGGCAGCTAATTTCAGCTACGGTCAGGAAACTAGTGGAGCGATGCAATACATACCGCCAGCACCGAGTATGTCCGTGCAAGTTACTCATACCCGATCAACCCAACCTCTGTCTGTCGCTGTACACAACCCTCAGGGAGAATGGCCAAGACCTGCTGTACGGCAAACACTCAGCGATTTTACGAAGCCAAGTAGCAAGCCTGCACTTCACCAGACGCGGTCACAGGGAGGTACCAGCGTGCCGGCGCAGCAGAGTTCTAAGAGTTCGTATCACAGTCAGTTGAGGTCACCTTTACCCCCTGCCAAGGAGCCTTGGAATTTGCAGGAACCCTCTGGTGTATTTTTTTCGGCACCCAGGCCTTTCAGTGAATTGCTTACCTCAGATCGTTCATCATCTGGTGTCATTTCTGATTTCACTCTCGAGGTGCGATCGACTGCTGATTTATCTGGTGGTGGTGTGAAGTATCCCAAAGGCCCCAGACCCGTACCGGACCTGATAGCCATGACCAAACTCCTTGGAGAAATGAACACTCCGAAGAAGGTAGAGTGGGTAGACAATTCAGAGAGACCTAATCAGCAATGGTCGTGCGCTGCAAATGATGGCAGTGGCTATCACACGTTACCAGTCAAGTTTCGAAGCTCAGATTCACAGAATACCAGTGCAAGTAAAGAGTCCAGCGATGAATTTAGCACCTATCACTCTCGTAAGTCATCATCGGCCCCAAGCTCGAGTAAGCTCGTGTATCGTGACGACGCCAATGGTCCTGGCGTAGCTTTCGTGCAGAAGACTCCAAAGTTGTCAGCCGATACATCTCAGCAACTTTGTACTATAATTAATGCCCTGCTGCCTAAAGGAGATCTCTTACATCCAGATGACGTCAAGTGGCTTTACAAAAATGAATTTCCCAGCAGCAGTACTAGAAATCCTTTAAATTTGGAACAACAAACAACTGGAACCAAGGCTAACACACTTCAATCAAAAGTTGAATCAAAACATGTGCTCTTGCACCACAATACTGACAGGTTCGATGTACAGAGATGCAGCAGCTCGATTGATACAATTCCTCCAGCTGACCGCTTGCTAGGCAACAGTCCGTATTCCAACGATAACAGATTCTCTTCCTACGCCCCCAATTCTCTGCAAGCGATGCGGCGATTCTCCACTTCTTCTCTCCAGTCATTTCCAATTCCTCTGAGATCGTCTAGAGCGCCGCCTGAGCTGACGCAGCTGCTGGAGAGTGACATTGTGGCCGATGCGCAGAGAGCGAGGAGCTCAGCAGATACGTACACTGCTGCACACAGCAAGATGTCAGGCCTGGATCCTGGAGTTGGCATTGCTGTTGATATGATGGACCCGTATAGACCCCCTGCAGAGTACCTCAAGTACGCATTACAGCAGCAGTGCCCTGTTCATAAGGACAAGGCTCCTTCTAATTATCCCAACTTCCTACAAAGTACCAACGTAAGCGAAACTGGGAAGCCAGGGGAAGATAAAACTGCCTTGAAATTCATTCAAAATGCTATAAAGAGTATGAGTAAGTCTGTCGAAAATCACTACTGCTCTCCGCAAAAAATCGACCGGTCATATCGACCCTCTGACAACGTGTCTTCCAAGAAAGACAGCGCAGCGGACAGAAGAACAGCGTCGCCTGAGTATCGGAGCAGCAGCAGCTGCAGTGCTCAGTTGTACCAAACTCCCAGCGCTGTGCCAGCACCCAAACTTCCTAGCGTGACTTTTGTTAAGAGTAATAACGTGGAGCAAGAAAAGCCGCGGCCTCCGAAATCGAAGATAGTCAGTGAAGAAATTCCTGTATTTGAAGCTTTTCCTCCTAATCGACCGTCGGCACTTCCAAAGTCTGCCACTCCGTCTCAGCGCGCCTCATTCCACTGCCTGGCTCATCCTACCATGACGTATCAAAAGTCGTCTCGCCTTGAAACTGATTCTCACGAAAAGACGAGCGGCCGGAAAGTGAACGTATCGNCAAGTCTGCCACTCCGTCTCAGCGCGCCTCATTCCACTGCCTGGCTCATCCTACCATGACGTATCAAAAGTCGTCTCGCCTTGAAACTGATTCTCACGAAAAGACGAGCGGCCGGAAACAAAATGTACCGCAGCCAACGCCCCACTCGCGGTCTCCTGGAGCGATGTACGCAGCACCTCGCCCGTCTGCGGGCAATCACGTCAATTTTGCTGATGAGGCCACAGTGTCTGGGCCACCTAAGGAGCCTTCCAAAGGGAGGCCGTATTCTCAGCAGTCCTCTCTGACCAGAGGCACTACAGAGGCCGTTATACACGTGAGTCCTCAGGCGGACCACATCGGTGGTGGCTACATGGGACCAGTAGCTACCATGTCGTGGTCCCAGTTAGGCTTGGCTATCTCTCATCACCAGAAAAAAAGACATGCACTCTCGCCAATACCGAACCGCCAATAATCCAATGACTTATCACAATGTGGCTGCCGAGGGACTCATGTAGCAGATTTTCATTACCGCCAGAAGCGCAACTCACATCGGTGGATCGCCACATCGGTGGGGGCGACAGGTGGCACCAAAGTCATGCAGCGGTGACTAGTCGGCAGCATAGGGGCGGCCTGGGAACCTGACCCGCCCAATTATCGGGAGCTGATTTGAATTTCTCTGTGCCAATGTTTCTTTTCAATTTCCTTTTTGGTAAGCTTGCGTAGACATATAAGAAAGGGATGTGCAATATCTCTATTTTAAGATATTAGGTCGTTACTTTCTTGGAATAGCGATTTTTCAGCTTTGGTAATGTATTTGCTAACTACGAGGAATATCTGTCGCTCAGTGCCCATATCTAAGAATAGCTTAGTTATACATGCGACGCTACATCACCCAAAACTGCGCTCACCTCCCTTTAATAGTCCTTGAATTGTTGTCGCAAGAGTGGCAGGCACTGACGCATACATACTGTGGCAATTTGAGTATAGGAGCTGCAAACCAGCTGTCTCCCGAGATGCTCACTGTCTCGCTTATTGTGTGCAAGCTTACGGTAACATATTAGGTATGTTACCCACGTTTAATTGTAGGAAAATATGTTTTAGATTGCTTTCTATAAATTTGATGGATTTATTGTTTCCCAATGAGAGATGTGAAAAAGATTTAAAATATGAGCTTGACATAAATAAATAAATAAATAATAAATTAAGAGGCATCAGCGTAGTATCTTGCAGTGAGGAACTGCGAGCGCACCTAAACACACACACATCTACACACACACACACACACATTTTTCGAAAAAATTGGGTGTATCGGAGAAGAAGGGCGGCTTTAGCGCTCCGCAATTCCCGAACACTTTTGTTTTTCCACCGCCACTGCTCCCTTATAATAAATAAATCTCATTTCTGAGCTGCAGGACATGAGCTGTAAACTATTTTGTGTGTGCACATGTAACTTTGTCACTATTCGCCTAGTTACGCCCTACCCGAGGTAGTAGCAGGCTAAGCGTTCTGATATTGACGTTGAAGATTATGAATTCAAGTCTCCCTGCCAAGCCGGCAAGTTCTTTGTGGCGCTTGACGTGGCCAGTCAGCCTCCAGTCTGCGTGCCGTTGTGGAGGTACTGACCTTTCCCAGAAATGGGAAAGATCGGGAAACGCAGATCTGCCGCACAATGCCTTCCGTGGCTGGTGCCATAGCCTTATACGGTCTGTGGTTCGATTGCAGCCCTATACTCATTTGAGGTCTATTGCCCTCTGTCAACATCCTGAATCAGTGCGATGTAGGTTTCACAGTTCGGGGTGCGGTCAGGATGATTTTACCTTTGGCCTTTAACGGTTAAGTTGGAATAAGGAGTTATGCTTGTTGCTGGTGGATTGTCTGCAGTGTCTTCCTGCTAACAGCCACCTGGCAGAGGTGCTGCTAAGAACGAACGGCTAATAAAAGTTTTCACTACCTGCAGCGCTGTTGCTGTGGGTGGACTTATCTTCCAAATTCTACACCATGAATAAAAAAAGATCATTTGGATCCTCCCACTCCCCTTGCTGCGCCTCCAGCATCTAGTTGCACGCTGGCGTGTTAAGGCGTCTTCAGTTTGCTCGCTGCGACCGAGATAAATCTAATCCACTTTTCTTCAGCTTGTCGAGAACCTTATTTGTGGGCATACGAATCACCCGTTTGGATTGAGTGCCGAAGACCCTCATGAGGTAAAGCAAAGTGGATCTGTGAACTGAAGATGCTTTAGGCGCGTTCGATTGGGTAGCGAAATTAAGCCTTTCAGACTTGACGTGTCCGAAACTTCAGACAAGTGCCATGGCTTTGGCCCGTTGAATTGGGTTTCAAGTTTTGACTCTGAACGGGCTACCCGTTATTAAGCTTCCATAAACTCAATCTTGCTTCTTTAAATGGAGACCTCAGTTGGTTCCACATAATCGGGTCACATCTAGCACCTGCAGCACGATTCAAAGTAACGAAGCCAATATTCCTGCCTGCAGTTCCGAACAAGTGAGGTGGAGTGGGCTCAGCTTAGATCGACTTTGACGACCCAGTCGAACGCGTCCTAGCTCAGTCTTCCAGCCTCAGCTCTGGAGCGGTTGCCAAAGGAGGCATGTTCGAATGGGCGCCGAAATTCAACCTTCGGAACTTGACTTCTCCGAAACTCCAAACAAAAGCGCTGACTTTGCCACTTCGAATTGTGTTTCACGTGTAAGAAGCGACTCGATTGCGTTGAACTGACTGAAAACTCCAATTTAAGTAGCAAGATTGAGTGTTTGGAAGCGTCCAGGGAAGTGTCCAGAGGATCAATGCCTTAAATTCAATTGAGCAGGTCGAAGCTAGGGCACCTGCCTAAAGTCTCGAACAAGTCAAGCCCAGAGGTGTAGCTTCTGGGACCAATCGAACAGGCTCTTGGAAGCCTTATTTCCCGTAAAAATACAAAACTAGAGCAGCTATAAACTTTATGTCTTCAGACTAGGCGATTGCTTGCCACCAATTTCAGAGGCATTCATTGAAAATAACATTGGTAAGACTAAACCAGCCGCTTGGACTACCTGTTACAATATATTTTTCACAACTTTAATACATTCCCTCAAGGTTACTATAGGGGAGTGATAAGGAAAGTGTTAGTTGTAGTATAGAGTGCTTTCCCACTGCACTGCCCACCCACCCTCCTGTGTGCTGAATACTACCACAAACTCTTCACTGCAGCAGTTTGGTGAACGTTTCATTGTACATACCGCACTTCCAGTGATGTCCTGCACGCCGCTTGGAGCTTGACCATGATAGTGTCGCACCGGAAACAATTACACTGTATCTTTTACGGGTCTGAAACTTGCATTGTCATTGAACAGTGGTGAATTTTAGAGCAAATATTAGAGTCTGTTACGATAATATCTTGAATTATTGTACCTATGCATAGATAGTTTGTATTGTTGATCTGTAGTAGTCTAGGTAAATTATAATAGTACGAATTACTGTTATGAAAAAAGTATCGTGCAGTATTTAATAAGGTTACGTTATTGAAAGTTTCCTTTAGTATTATGTAGCTGGTGGACAATGACTGCTGATCGCGCTGCTGGTGGCTCTGGCCGCCCTCTCAACGTGCGACTTGACTGCGCTTCGCATATTTTGGTATTTGTAACATAATTTTCTATAAAGCTTTCATAATAGCGCAGCATAAGTAGCTATGGTAGAGGTCCGGCAGGCAGGTAGTGTTACGCTGCAGTTGACTTATGCCGCTCGTCGATAGGTGGCGGTCCTGTTAATCGCACTTATGGTCGTGGTGACCCTCAGCGGGCCTTCTGCAGCAGGCAATACATCTTTGGTGCTCTGCAGGGTTCTTTGGTACTCTGCAGGGCGCAACAGTTCTTTGGTACTCTGCAGGGCGCAACAGTTCTTTGGCACTCTGCAGGGCGCGACAGTTCTTTGGTATTCTGCAGAGCGCAACAGTTTTTTAGTACTCTGCAGGGCGTAACAGTTCTTTGGTACTCTGCAGGGCGCAACAGTTCTTTGGTACTCTGCAGGGCGTAACAGTTCTTTGGTACTCTGCAGGGCGCAACAGTTTTTTGGTATTCTGCTGGGCGTAACAGTTCTTTGGTACTCTGCAGGGCGTAACAGTTCTTTGGCGCTCAGCAGGGCGCAACAGTTTTTTGGTGCTCTGCAGGGCGCAACAGTTCTTTGGTACTCTGCAGGGCGCAACAGTTCTTTGGTACTTTGCAGGGCGTAACAGTTCTTTGGTACTCTGCAGGGCGTAACAGTTCTTTGGCGCTCTGCAGGGCGCAACAGTTTTTTGGTACTCTGCAGGGCGCAACAGTTCTTTGGTACTCTGCAGGGCGCAACAGTTCTTTGGTACTCTGCTGGGCGCAATAGTTCTTTGGTACTCTGCAGGGTGAAAAAAGTTCTTTGTGCTATACAGGGCGCAACAGTTCTTTTGTGCTCTGCAAAGCGCAACAGTTCTTGGGTGCTCTGTAGAGTACAGCATTTGTTTCTACGGTGCGCAATAGTTCTGTGTGCTCTGCAGGGCGCAACTATTATTTTCCGCTCTCTACAGGTTAAAGACACGCAATAGCTACCTGTTATGTAGAACGTAACGTGACGCAACAGCTACGTGTTGTGTAGAGCGTAATGTAACGCAACAGCTACGTGTTGTGTACCGAGTAACGTAATGCAACAGCTACGTGTTGTGTAGAGAGTAACGTAATGCAACAGCTCTTCACGCCTGTTCCATAAAATCTGTTGCCGCGAGTCCTCGTGTATCACAGAGCGTTTGCTCTGCCAGCAGCACTAATTGAACTCAACAGCTGGCAGCGTATCGCTCTGTGTTGTCTAGTTACACAAGGCGGAGTGTAGCTTACCGCTGCAGCACAACAGGCGCTCAGGTGGGTGCGTAGCACAGAGACCTGCGTAACTTTGCCGTCAACTGCCGTTAGAACAAAAACTGGAGCTTATTAATCTTTGGTTTTCTTACCCTTGACTCGTATGGCTCACCTGCCACGCCCACGCAGGCACCGTCACTTTTGTTGTGTAGC
>LQNS02276927.1:6167324-6179502 GCA_001587735.2 Parhyale hawaiensis | reverse complement strand
CGCCCGACGGGGCGGTCCTCTCTCGTGCGGCCCGTTCCACTCTATCACAGTTGCGCTCAGGTTTCTGCTCTGCCCTAATGTCATACCGCCATAGGATCGGACTGGCGGTTTCCGACTCCTGCCCCTAGTGCCACCGCGCTCCCCATACCGTCAACCACCTGTTTGAGTGTCCCGCCCACCCTGCCGCCCTTCTTCCTGCCTCTCTGTGGGACAGCCCTTTCTCTGTGACTGACTTCTAGTGTTCTCTGCCTTCCTTCTCATACCTTCCGCCACACGCCCAACCCTCTCCGGAGCCGCCCCCTACGTAACCACAACAACAACAACAGAAAGACACATAAGTAAACTCGGTTAGGTTTTTCAGCAACCTCACCACAGAAGATGAGCCCGACCGAAAGCTAGGGTATGAGTTCATCTGTGCTTTATAGAGCAAGGAGGCTGATGTCAAGGGTGTAAACGAAGCCAGTTACGTGAAGCTCTATCAAATGGCTGGGAAGATGAATCAGGTACGTTAGTGGATGATTACTGCGTAAGAATTTAGCTAGTGTGCTCTGAATTGTCAATTAGAACTGATGAGGTGACTATTTTATGTCGCTGTCAGTCTATATGGATAAAATCTGGACATCAGCTGATATCTTTGAATAAGCCGGGATAGGATTTTCTGTCATCAGTGGAGTGTACCTGTTCATTTTGATTTAGTTTTGATGTGGTATCTCCAATATTTGATCTGGCCGATATACTGGACCTCCTTTTTCGGAGTGTCTCGGGGCCTTTAACGTCAGACATGTTGTCTGGGATAGGGTTTTCTGTTATGAGTAGAATGTACTTCTTTCATTTGATATGGCTAGATGTGGTATCGCCAATGTTTAATCTGGCCCAATTTTTTCTCTCCCTTCTTGGAGGTCTGGGGGGCATAACACAGCATAAATTTTGTCTGGTATGTATCATTTCATACTTATCGCAATACACATGTTCCAGTCGCAATGTTTCATAGGTTACTATCTTTAGATATTGGTATCTCCATCGTTTGTCCAAAATGCTCTGGGCTGCCGCCCTAAACGTACAAACGCACACGCATAATACATGTTACAGTCCCATCTCGTAAATGTGGCCGACCGGGAAACGTAGCTGTTTTTGACATGCAATGAGACTCTCGAGAAAATTGCATTGCATCGCTTGTTGCTTCGGTGGGATCCCGGCCTTCGTAACTTTACAACAAATGGAGACACCACAACAATGGCAGGAGACACGACGACAAGAACTTGCAGTGGCTGTTTCGTAGCTCCTGCTCTTGTTGGTTCGATAGGAGTTGTGCTTCGTGTTTGCTCGTCATATGTTGCCTACTGTCACAGGCTCATTGTAATCATTTCTTCTCCTACCCATGGGACCTTTAGGGGCTGAAATTTTGCATACCCATATCGTGTACTACGTATCGGTGAGATTACATGTGAACCTATTGCTTTACTGGCGACTGAGTTCTTAATAAATACATTATTATCATAATTATTTGATTTTTATTGCCCTAATGTAGTAGTAGAAGTTTTTACTAGTGGTTCAGTGGCACACTGCCTATATCGCGCCGAATAATTCCTGTTTTTAACCACAGACTCGTGCGCCGACTACTGCGCGTTCTAAATTGTCAATAATTTTTGTCGCGGCTTTTCTGCTGGTAAGTTTCAGAATGGTCAGTGCGCTACTGACAGGATAAAAGCGCAAGTTGAGCATCTCCAACCCCCGGGCGCGGCTGAACGCTTTCGCTCAGCTACGCTGCACAGGGGAAGGAAACGAAATAGAAGAAGGTAGAAGTCTAGCGGGAATTGGTCAGCCATCTCGATCGTCAGCCCACCTCCCGAAAGAGAAGGGGAAGTATTGCGAGCCTAGCTAACTTTACAGAACTAACCTCGTTGGCAGGAACTGCGACAAGTTGCAACATCCCCTGTGGGGAAGGCACTTGGGAATCTTGGGTTGTGAGGCCCAAATATATTGTGGCAGGGAAAGGGCCAGCCAGAATATACCCCTGAGGGCTTGTTGCCCTAATTATGCATAATAATATAAACACTACAAGAGCCACATAGCTCTGCCTCCTGCCTATTCTCAGCAAAGGTTCTCCGTGAGCAGCCTGTGCTCAAAAGGCGGTACTGTAGTCTCCCTTGCACACCAAAATCCCTACCAGCTTTGCCTTTTAATTTAACCCCGAAAACAAGAACTGCTGCTGCTGCTGCTGCGAAACAATCACAGCACGGATCACTTCTCAATGGAGTATTACCCAATCAATAGCTCACATACACACTGCTCAACAGAACATATGATGAAAGTTCTGTAAATGGAGACAGAGAAGCGTTAATCTACCAACAGTGGTTGACATATCGTGTGCCGTGTATCCAGTCGATAGTAACAGTGGCTTGTGTGCTAATCAATTAAACCACTTTTAACCCACTCTATGTTGTGTGTCAGCTGTGGTGTACGCGAGGAGCTGCCGCACAAAATAAGGCGTGGCAACACTTGACACGCTAGACAGCTCCTCTCCCATGGGCTCATGGTCACATTCGAGTTGACGAGGCCGATGCAAAAAAACTGTTATAATGACAATCGTACGATTGCTGAAGTCACATGGATCATTCAGTGTAAATGTCTCTAGTGTTGCGTGCGCACGGGGCAACTTCTGTTGCGCAACACGCTAACTGCCACACGCTTCCTCCTCTGGAGAGAATCGTAACCCATTCAACGAAATCCCACCTGCGCGGCTTGGGATGTCAAGCTCTACAAAATTAAAAGAAATAAGAACTAGTTATGAGCCTGAACAGTTTACAACAAAAATGAACAGCGAATTTCACAGCAAATTCGCACAGCTTAAGGGATAAATGGAAAAAAGTCCCAATTCAATAGTTTTGAGTGAAAGAGTGAAATCCCATGAACGTAGGGAAAATCCCAAGAAGCACAGGCGCGTTGCATGGATAAGCTGCATCGCGTTTACCAACACAGGCCTTAAGAAGGAAGCATCACGGGACAGCCAGGGGAACAGGTCCGCTACAGGAGCACAGTCTTGTAACGACACGAGCACCAGCAGGCTGCTGGGTCAGTACACCCTACAGAAGTAGGGCTTACCTCAACACGCTGCTGCAGGTGCTGGGGCAGTGGAGCATTCCAGTCAGATGGAGGAGTGTCGCGCGTCTCCCACACGTCGTTGTTGACGTGACCACGCAGTCGCTGCTGCACCCGCGCCAGCTCCACAGACAAGACAGCCTCCTGCCCACACACAGCAACATCGCAAGTGTCACACAGCGCTATACAAAGTGCAGTGAGTAGCATTTAGACGTCATGTATTTGTAAGCGGAGACACTGCGGCCCATGGGATCACTGGGGTACCTACAGCAAGGAAAGCTTACAGCCAGTGGGAGAAATACATACAGGGACGGGCAATGTATCACTGGAGAGCCAGCAGCAAAGGAGCACACACAACCAGCAACAGTGACGGCTGTCCGCTCTGATCGAACCACGCTGAGTTATTTTGCAACAAGTCCTGATTTTTCGTCTTAATGAATTGCTGAGAGATAAAGTCGTTGTAGCGCAGCAGCACAGCCTCGTGCAGCTGAGGTAGAGCAGCCCCGGGTGCAGCAGCACAACGGGTGGGAAGCTCTGCAGGCGATACCCTCGGCATATATTGTGATCAATGGGGCGCTCCATAAGCAGCGCCTGAGCCTAAACTGCAGATGGCAACTTCGGTAAGAGAGAGGAAGTCATAAACCCTGCCAGCAACACCAGCTGCCGCAGCTCGTGCACACACACGTGGCGCCCGACAGGGGCACTGAGCAACATAAAAGCTCCCTATACAAATAATAACAACTGGTACTGCATTTCAGGACACTCCAGACACACACGAAACACAGCGGATGACATCAGTTTTTGTGCAAAGAAATATTAGCCATATATCGCAAATGCGACAAGCTTGACAAAAGATGAGGCAACATAACATATTAAGGTCGCTTCAAACGTTAGTTTGCTAACTACATGCTGAGTAACATTCATATATCAGAGCGTTCGGAAACGTGCAGTGTCTGTTCAGACAACAGAAAACTGCACAGCTTTACCTGCTCGAATGCACTTGCTGGTCAAATTGATATGACAGCTAACATTTTACTTAACTAATCTCTTAGCGCACGCACAGTGATATTGGTAAGGACATGAAGAAACACTCTCATAGGCTGAAGGGTGAACGTAGCACAAAAGACTAACGCGTGACCCTGTCAATATGAAGACTACAGAGACAACTGCCACAGACACCCAGTGCTTCCCTCACCAGTGCCTGCTTGTCACTGTTCTGCTTGTAGATCTGACAGTTGCGGTACTGCTCGGAGTACCCGCTGCAGTCTTGCTTGTGTCCAGCAATGAAGTACTGGTGGAACCTCGACCGCCACCTGCTGCACTCGTGGTACTCCTCTTTGTACTCTTCGCATGGCCTCAACTGCGGCAGAAACAACACACATAATGCTCTTAATTCTTCACTACCTAAATGATTTAAGCTCTTTATCCATCAAGCTTAAGAGAAATTAAGGTTCTATTATACACAAACATCAGTGGGGAAGATCGGTCACATCTGGAAGATTATAGCCTACTATATTATAATCATGTTAGAGAGAGTAATAAAATATCACACTAACCATCCATGCGTAGTCCGTCAGAGGCCGCGGAGTTGCAGGATCCGCCATAATGCAACTTATGCAGCTACAATCACTAGCTAAATAGAGAATATGCAGAATTTTACTTCTAATGTCTCAGGTGAATTTTGCATTTGTTTATTGACAGTTTCTCATCACGCTATTGCTTTACAGCAACGTTGCAAACAAAGTTAGTTATAAGATAATCGCTGTTACAATTACAAGATGAAATAGTCGCTAGAGAATCCACAAGTTGTGTAAGTTTGTGCTAGCAAACAGTGTCTCAATATGCAGCATTAAATAGTAAAAGGAAATTGCTGCCAGTGAGTGAAGTGAACTCCTCTAGACTATTTATGGAGGCAAGAGGGCGAGCAACCAGCTGCGGTAAAGCCGGTACAGCTACCTAGCATCCAGGCCCTTACTCTAGCTAAGGTCTCCCTAGTCACTGCAAGGACCATGGCTGAACAGGTTAACTCATCGGGAGGCATTTTGAGACGGTTCTGCGCATCTCCCTGTGTGACGTCACGTGGTGAGAACGCTCGTGAAAATCGTCAGCGTTGTTAGAGCATCGATTTAATTTCTCATTTATTTTGAAGCTTTTTTCGTTACAATGGGATATTGTTTGACGTTTGACTGTTCTGGACATGTTGATCACAATTTATTGAAGCTTAATGGTGTTACTAAAGAGCTACTAGGGTTGCAAAAAAAGAGGGTTTGGACTTGCAAATGAGACAACTCACGTTCCGTTGCGGCAGGTCGTATGTGCTCCAACTAATTTTCGCCTCAGCAATATGATAAACGCTTATCTCTTATCAGTACATTGCTTAAAGTTGGAAAATGTGCATCTGCGTGTTGATACCGCAAATGATGCGAGACTTTTTCGTTTTAGAAGGTACTTGGCTTTGGAAACAAGGCGTCAGGGTGTAGCATTGAAGGTTTTTAATTCTCAACATTTTACTATATCTCATTTTAATGGCTCAAAAAAGCACTCCCTAGTAATTATGAGTAATACACTTTTCCTTTCAGGTTTACCAAGTAACACCAGTTAATACTCATTTTATTAAAGAGCTTCATGAAAATTACTCAAATTAGAAAAAGCTGGTTGTTTGCACGCAAATGCGTTTCTCTAATGAGTATGACCTTGATTACGTTTTTTTCATTACCTCAACAAGAAAACTGAGACGATTATATTGGGATACTGTTTTATTAGTGATAACGATGACACACGCTAGTCAAAAGTCTGAGTATTGTCATTTTTTCATCCGAAAGTTATGTTGAACTACATAGCTTTGAGATTGCCAACAAATGGCGTGAAAATGCTTACCGTCAGTTCAGTTTACTCCGCAAGTGCCGTTAGTTAACTGTCGCCTGTCGGACATATCATTATATCTGGAGGGAATTATAATTCAAAATCGTTTGCAAGTGTGCGCTATTTATATTTAAATGAGCAAATCAAAACATTCGGACGAAAAGATGGTGGTACTCGTTCTTTTCAATAGCGTGTGGCATCGACGTGAGAGAGGAGGGGTTCGCTGTTCGGAATATAGAGATAGGTAAGTAACGCTGAGACCGGCAAGTCACATCCATCCGCTTGACAATTGCATTATCTTGTTAAGATAAGCCCTTTAATATTTTAATGTAAAAAATTCAAAGCTAAACTTCTCAAATTTGTACTTACAATTACTTTTAGAGCTTTCAAGTTTCGTCCGACCAGGTATTGCTTCGCAACTAATTGTTCTTTTATCAGTACTCTATTACTCTTTAATTTATTTGAGAGATTATATATTAAGGACACCCTATCTGCAGGTGTGGCAACGCAGCAATAAGCCTTCAATGCTATCTCTACTTGTTTTAATGAATGTACGGCGAGGTGTACAGTGAACCCTACTTTTGCTGTGAAATCTCGAGAAACACCGACCGTGGGCGGGTTAAGTGAGACTTTTCAGTAGCAATGCAGCGACAAAAATCATGGAGAATTGAGGGCGATGTGCCTTACTATTGCTTCGCAACTAATTGTTCTTTTATCAGTACTCTATTACTCTTTACTTTATTTGAGAGATTATATATTAACTTACACTCCTACGATAATAGTGAGCAAGGTGTTGTTCATTAAACGTCTAATCAAAGTAATCAAACCAATTTGAAATTTCAATTGCGACACTATTTTGGCGCTGAAGTTGTTTTTCTTCAAAACGTGTTCTTTTGCTATTATTTTTGACAGTGGAGTGCACTAGTAAGTAAAACAGTAATGTGGTGACGAAAAACAACCCTTGTTAATGTAATACAAAAGAAGTCGTAGCTATGTTGCTGTACTTGATTGCTTCGTCGTTGAGCTCATTTATTCGACAGTCTATTAGTTTATTTCTCACGAACGGATATTTGCACGGGGAAGTTAAGAGCTGTGACTGTGTAAAAATGATTACCATTCTTTTTCCTTGATGCAAGCCCTCGTTCACTGCATTTATAAAGCAAGCGACAGGTAGGAACAAATGAACTCGGACCGGAGTCTATCTCCCCACGTGACGTCACAGCTGAGATGGAGTGGCGGGGCTGGCAACCCGAAATGCGCGCGAGTCAACCTGATAACGTTGTTCAGCCATGACAAGGACGTTCACTGGGGAAAACGAAGGGGCATGAAGAATGTCACAAGAAATGAAGAGCCAGTGCAGGGGGATCTTCATACACTTGACTTGATGGACACGCATGGGAACAAGAAGCCGCCAGAGTCGAGGCACACCATAAAGCAAAACCTGCAAGCGTACGAAATGGAAAGGAGCGAAGTGGGGACGAACGAAAAATGTCCCACACGCCAAGCTAACCTTAACCCGTACTCAGAGTCTGTCATCTAATAAGGACACCCTATCTGCAGGTGTGGCAACGCAGCAATAAGCCTTCAATGCTATCTCTACTTGTTTTAATGAATGTACGGCGAGGTGTACAGTGAACCCTACTTTTGCTGTGAAATCTCGAGAAACACCGACCGTGGGCGGGTTAAGTNTATCTGCAGGTGTGGCAACGCAGCAATAAGCCTTCAATGCTATCTCTACTTGTTTTAATGAATGTACGGCGAGGTGTACAGTGAACCCTACTTTTGCTGTGAAATCTCGAGAAACACCGACCGTGGGCGGGTTAAGTAACCTACGGGAACCACAGGAAGCGCAACTCTCCATAACATAGAAAGCGCGAACTTAGGTCCGGAGGTAAATTAACTGGAGTGAGCGTAAGCTGGTTTTAGCAAAAGGTACCAGCCGTGATAACCGGCTGCGGCGTTGCCAGATCTGACTCATGGAAATTAGCGTAGGTAATGTGTTTGGTTACCGTTGTCGCCCAGCGGGCTCAACCAAGGCTTCTTAAGCGACGGGTCTAGCAGGCCTAAGCTCGACGTGGCTGGTATTGGCACAACACTTCGTGATGTCAAACTATGAGTGTGTGACGCGCTCGCAGTCTGCCAGGAGTCCCTGAGCTTCAGACATGCGCACGTATAGTTTGTTTAAGAGAGCATCAGGAGGGGGATAGAAGCACGAACCTTCTGTTGGCAACAGGCAGCAGGAAAAGCACTGCTGCGGTAGTTTTCGGTCATGTGTGACGAAGCTCTCAGTGTTCGGTGTGAATGCATTACAGCGGTGAGGCGCACTTCAGATAAATTACCTCCTATATCAAATCCTCAAGAAACTGGCCTGTCTTAAGTATCCTGAGCCTACTTCATGAGATGGGACATAGATACGATAGGCCGAAATGTCACCAAGGAAGGCCAGTAGCAATATTCTAGCATCTTGTCCGTGAAGAGGCGGATAGATTCGTTGGTCTCGGTCGTGGAGTGCAACTGCAGTAATACGCCGTCGCTGTCGGTGCAGTCTATGCCAGGGTAACATAACTCACAGATGATGTGAACTCGCAACAGATTTGGCGGTGCAACTATAATAACAAACTTGCGAGTACAAAAGTGAGCAGTACTGTATCTTGCAATACCACCGCCTCATAAGCACAATAATGTTTAAAAGTCTGCCGTAGCTCAAGATTAGCACATTAATGAGTCCATCTCGAACAGAACTCAGCTCGTAAACATCTGAACTTACGCAGTACACGGCGCAGGTCTGCAGGATAGCAAGCAGTTCTCACTGGTGGTAGTAGAAGGAGGAGTAGCTCACAGTCCTCATTGGTCAGACAACTTTCCCTAGGGTAAAATTTCCAAAAAATTATCATAGGAATGTAGCACAATGAGCTTCCCATTTCATTTCCCCCAGTTGTATTGGTCAAACCATCAAAATGAGCGATCAGCGTTTCTTTTAAGAAGCGTCGCATGAACAGATGAGCTGTTTTACAGACAAACTGTCTCATCTGATTTGTAGCGCAGCAGGCCCGAGGCTTGCACCCACCAGCACGCATGACTCAGTAACAGCGAAGTACCGGAGTGACCAGCAGCCCGCAGCTTACTGCAGCAGCGCCGCAGGAGTGCGGCGCTGCAAAACCCACACAAAATGAGCTAAAATCTACAATATAATAAAGACCGATGTATATTTATCTGTTTATCCATTTTCTGTCACGCTTTAACAAAAAAAGATAAGCGGAAATTAGCCCAGGTTGGAAGCTGTCCATCTTCATCCTGTCAAGCTTCATTGAATATTGATTGGTAGAAAATAGACCAGGATGCAGATAATGGAAAACTTATCTTAATCAGGGACAGGTGAAATTAAAAAAATGATATCTAAAGCTTCTCTTAGCGCTGCCACGCCTAGCGCTCACATGGAGTCTGATTCGTACGAGTATTACCTTTTGAATATTGCATCAGCTATTCATTCCAACTTTGATGCAATTGTTGACGGAACAGCTTTAAATAATGGAAATGCTATCGGATAAATATGATATCCTAGAGTGTTATGACACCAAATCGAATCAATTATTTTCAGTGTCGCTGAACGACCAGCAAAAATAATTAATTTTTTTCCGTGTCACAAAAAGAAAACAAGAGTGTCGATGCTCAGTAATTGTGAAGCTGTGAACCCTCTTCTGCATGATCTTCAAAGTTGGCAATTGTATGAAGGAAAGCATGATCAACACAACTTCTTCGCTGTCATTTTTGACAGCGGGAGCCCCCTTGTGTATCCACACACGCAGGAGGTGGGCGGTGATGACTGCTGGCACGTTAGGTTCAGTAATAGTGGGAGTGATACTAGCGCTTCAGGGACACCACTGCCCACATCACGAACACCTGATCTTTACAGAACATTACTGACTCGTACGTCACGACGAATAGCATATCTGGCAATCATATAAAAAAGATGTAAAAACATTACGCCGCATAGTGCGCAGATATGAGCAACAGCACAACAAGAAAAGATTAAACTTCGCTAGTTTTGATTGGCACGAGAACTGGTCATGCGGAGAGGGTTAGGCTCAGGACGCCCAGGGAGAGCCCAGCTTCCCTTAACGCAGGCAGAGCCATACGCCTTCCTGGGGCTGCGTGGCTGCTAGTGTCACCTTGTCGCGGTGCTGCACCACATACCCTGCACGTGGCGGCCACTGGAGCTTGGCTCAGCGAGTGTGCAGCAGCCCCTGTCTGCGGCCTCATAATAATGAAGTGACTTGTGTAGGCAGACGACAGTTAAAAGTTCGTCATGGAACGTTCGAGGCCACGCGAAATATACTGAAGGAACAAAGGGTAAATCAAAAATATTGAATGAAATAAGCACAGGCCACCAGAGCCAAATCACAGGCAACAAAATATTAATTTGAGCGAGATGCAACAGGAGAGAGCTGCAGCACGACGGGCCTGACAAGCTCCAGGGTTGTCTCGGTCTCCATCATGTGCCATAGTGCGGCCAATGGGGTGAAAGCGAACAAAATTACTTTTGAGTCGTGAAATTTCAACGGTTGCATCACTTCGCAATGTGAACTTGAACATAAATGCCCGCGCATAGACCAACATTTGTCTACCCACTGAGTGCTTAACGTTTACTTTACTGAACAAGTGACAACAGCAGCAGCCATTTCAGCGAGCAGGCAGTTTTGTGCAACTGCGTGCCGTGTTCATCTCCACCCTATTCAACGCAACTACATGCTCGGACAATAAGCTCAACAAAGTGAGTGTTACCGTCCTATTTATTTGTCTACAAGTAGTTTTCGAAATTATTTACGTATTTTTACCACCACGTCACTGATCTCTGCTACCGTGTTGTGCCGGACGTTGTGTCACATGGTGAGTTATTTTGTATCCGAGCCATCCGATGGTGTGAGAGACTTGCAGCTGTGAGGACCACGGAACACAACCAGGAGGTACTGCATGCACGCTTAGTAGCCAACAATGAAGTGTTCACACGAGATATTTGATGCGTTCAACAGAGCGATACTACCAGACAAAGGACAGCTAATAGTGAACTACTGAGGGAAGAGGACGGTACACTAATAATACTGCAACACGAGACCTAATTTTGTACTGTTAGAAAACGTGTGGAAGGAACAGTTGAGAGCGCCACACCACCGGTGAGTTGTTCTGCTGCTGCTACGCCAGCAGCGCGCACAGTAGCGCCAGACATTTCTGACACGAGAGGGCTCTGCTGCTACAGCATTGCAGTACTCAGCGCTGCATCTACTTTACAACTCAAATCATCTCCACTGATACAAGGAATGCGAGAACAGCTCTACGCCTTCAGCAACACAACATGATACATTACGCGTCTTTCCTACCTAGTATTAATACAAATTTTATTCTAACAATATAGAACGTCAGGACACAGCATCCAAATGCTTCAGAATCTTCATAAAATATGTAAGATAAAAACAAGAATATTACTGCTAACCTAACTAAAGATACTGCATAAACATGAGAGCTACATAGGAGAGGAAGTAAGGCACAGTAGCGTAACTACACTTATACGGGTCCGACATCACCACACAGGCGGCACCAAGCAACACACCATTGCTGTGTTACAGTAGACCAAACAAGGCATGAGCTCAACCGCTGCAGGCTCCCACTCAATAATTCTGCACCAACAAATCACCAAGCAACACCCAACAGTTGCGCAAATGCAGTAGAGAGTAAAAACTCACACGCGCGCGTACACACACACACACACACTTATTAGAAATTCAATGCAATCGTGCTTGAACTGAACTAAAAGCGATTCAGCTTGCTAATGTCACTATTAGTAGGTAGCTAATATTGGGCGCTACACTATAATTATAGCTTACGCAGGCAAATGCCTTTCCTCTCGTTGCGCTGTGGGTGTAAAGTACGAGAAGCTTGTAGGGCAGCGTGTATTAGAAGACTAATGGTGGGCAATAACTTAATTCGCCCCGGAGTTGAATAGTTAGTTAGTTATAAAATTTGTTTAACCTCCGTAGCCGCAACTCAGGCGTTCCAACAGAGATGGGTGTGTAGTATTTAAATACCACATAATTTGTCGCGTGACCTACGTGCGCTACTACGGGCAGGAAACAAGGCGCAAAGCATAGTAGGAGACACTCGAGTGGTCGGCCTCTTTCATGGCCTTCCACACGAGAGAGATGGGAGAAGTCCCGCGGACTAG
>LQNS02276927.1:6141532-6153670 GCA_001587735.2 Parhyale hawaiensis | reverse complement strand
CTCCCGAAGGTCCAAGTTCTAAATACATCGGGCTTTACTAGCGTCAAGTTTCGGATTCACAGTTTGAGTGTACGCCGTACATAGTTTACTTTAGAGCCTAGGCCGCCAGAGGCTCGGTTGGTGGTTGCTACATAAGGACTCAGCTCCCTCAGGGTCGGCAGGAAGTCCGTAGCTAACCGGAGGGGAGGCTGCTCTATACAAGAAGCAGGAGTGTAGCGTCAAGAGTCGACGAAGAGTACGCACTTTGGACGAGCTACATAAGTTAAGGCTGAAAGGAAGTTGGTAAGGTCGGCAAGGCCCTTGATCGTTGTCAGAACTAATGCTCGGCTGGTCGACGGTTGACCAGATCTGCAGACAGTTCTAACCCTAGACACAGTTCCTGACTATGGATGGTACCTATGTACGTTAATGCCTTTGACTACAGGAACATCATGTATCAGGTGGTAGTTAGTGAATTATTTGCACTTTGAGTTGAAGAGGCTCGGTTGCAAGCGTTCAGTATTTATGACGCTATACCTAAGGCCAGAGTTTCTAACATTACTAGAGGGCCCTGCCGTCAAAAATGACGATAATAATTTTGTGATGAATTTTTTTATTGTTCCGGTTGCTGTATAGGTCTGGTCATAAAATAGGTCTCATGCCGGCAGGTATGATCTTCCATTAATAAAATGCAAGTTGTACAGCCATGAAACCATACATAAGTTTAGCGCAAAATACCCCCTTTGCATGATATGGCCCGGATATAAGTTTAGAATTGGTAAAACGCTGAACAGCACTAAAAAAATATAGTTCAGTCAAAAGAATACACAGGCAATGCTCAGGGCTTACCGTAACCTGGATACCAGCCGATAGCTAAACCTTTAGGAGCGAAATTTGGTTGAAATGTGAATTGAACGTAAAAAAAGCGTCTGTTTAGCGTGAAGTTTCAACTGCTGCCTAGAGATTCAGCTAAAGAAAGCATAGCAAAATGGATTATGCCCGAAAAGAATGAAAACTCCTTCAAAGACAGCCTTTCTAGCTACTGCGAAGAAATTCAGCTAAAAAAATATGCGATGTAGGCCTATCTTATGCCTGATAGGAACAAAAGCTCCATCTAAGGTACTGCCTTTCATCTACCACGCTCAGAAGAAGAACAATCATCGTCATATCAACAAGTAGCTACCCATCTAGTTTTGAGAGCAAAGTGAGATTCAGAAAATCAGTATTTCCCTTTTTGACTGTATATTTCACTAGCAATATTTGTCATGGTTACTTCTAGGGCTGAAATTTTATGGTATGTATGTCAACTTGTTTTCCAGTGATGAATTTCCTCCTATCTGAATGCTTAACAGCCTGACGGAGGGAAGGACCAACCAAGAGAGCAAGCAAGAAAACGTGGATCAATCAACAACTGTCTATTATCATATTACCAGTGGATCCGCGCGTAAAAAATTCGCGCAATAGTCGTTTTTTTTTTTATTAATTTAGGCCGTTGCGGAATCTTCTCTTCTCTGACTTGCTTCATTTTCTTCATTGATCTTTTGTCATGCTTACAATCTTAGGGCATTTTTTCTCTGACTTGTCGTTTCCTCATTTTCCCGCTCACCCTTANCAGCAGTTGTCATTCACTTCTGTAACCTTTCTGCTTCAAGTCTTTCTTGACTATCGCATAGACGATTCTTCCCTCTCTATGCATTCGTATCAGATCTTCGATCTTGAGACTGTAGTAGTCTCATACTACTTATATGTTCCCCATGTTCCTTCTTCATTAGGCGAGCGTGATAGGCAGACATTAATCTTGAGTAAAACACTGCAATGAATTTGAATGTAACTCCAGCCAGCTTGTATGCATGTCAGCGCTCCGTAGCCAAGACACGGTCTTGCGAACTTGAATATTTGCTTCACTGAACTGCCGAAAATTTTGAGCTATGAAATAAAATTCGCACCTTCAGAGAACGACAGTATGAGGGATGATATGTGTGATATAGAGCTGAAGGAGCCCATGGTAATGGACAGAAATACATGGAATAGCAAGATTTGCTTCTGCGACCCCCCTTTGAATGGGAATAATACTGCTATAGAAGAATAAGAAGTGGAAGACAGTAAGCTCGAAGAAATTGTTGTCAACTGCCCGTGAAAAATCACCCCCTCCAGAGCGCTTTTTTGACCATCTGCCGAATTTATATGTCGTGACCTGACAGAAAAAAGTTATAAAATCGGACTCCGGAAGCTACATACATATCATTCCGATTTCAAAAAGTTTCATGCAAGAAGTGTTTCAGATAAAGGGATAAAGATCAGTTTCTGCAACCAGGTCATCGATTTACAAAATGTGCTACCTGGCATATTTTTCGCCTATTTCCTCCAAAGCGGACATTAAATAAATAAATACATGAAGCGTTTTATTATATAAAGATGGATAGACTCAACACTTGTTTATATTGTTGTCATAATACAGTAGTTTTGTTATTGATTGTGCTAATTTGTAGCTATTGTGTTGTATCAGGGATACCATATGCTAGTTTCTGTTGTCCTTTGTAAGTTTGCTTCATCCAGTTGAAAGCAAATTTCTTGAGCTTGATAAGGGTCTTGTTACTATACGTAGGCCTATATGCCTACCTACTTCCCTCTGTGCCCAAAGATTTGTGATATGATCTGAAAGTATTTGTTTTTCTGTTTGTTCTTCCTATGTAATGAAGGAGCTGAAGTCCCAGGGAGTCCCGTAGGTTACTTTAGCCCTGTTGAGGCTTTTGGGACATCTTCCTTTTCTGCTCTCTCTCTTGCATGGGCTCCAGATATTTGCAACATACTTCATGTTCCTCCCATTCCCTCTCCTTTAAGCACTGCACTGTGTCGGGGAAGCTTAACCCACTGTATTACGGAGTCTAGTCTTTGACTACTTCCGCTATGGAGTTTCTTTTTATCGAGTTTGTCACCAAGATAACTCAAAAAGTTATGAACGATTTTTACGAAATCTACACGGATTGTCAGGTATGTTAGGAAGAACAAATAAGCAATTTTTAGTGAAGACTTAAGACAGTTTCCAGGCGTAACTCCTTGTAGACAGATTTCGGTGTTCTTAAATTTTTTTTAAGCGCCCCCCCCCCATCACCTGGTAACTCTTGTGTCCCAGCACCTGCACTCCTCATTTTGTTACGACTCGCGCTACTGTTAGCATCTCCATCTGTGCTCTGGTCCCAGCTGCTGCTCTGTGTTCACCTATCGTTGTTAGAGCTTGGGAAGTACTTCCCCTTACTGTTTTTTAGTGCTCTAATACGGTTTTTCCTGTTTGAAAAAGTGTGTTTAACGGTTTTAGTGATACGTTTTGGAGACTGTGTTTGGTGTGTAGTCGGCCTAGGGTGCCGCCATCTTTGATCCTTAACCCATGTCCCCTTATATTCGCAGAGCTGCAGCAGCAGCTGTTCTGCATGAAGACCAGTGACCAGTGATGGTGTTTTGTGTTTTGAATTAAAGTTTAAATTGATTCGTTTTCCTCGGATTAGAGGAATAAATACTTTCTGGTAGGCACTTGTGCCCTAAGAATTCCAACCAGTATATTGTTTGCTTAAATACTTCGTGGTTGGCCCCAGTGGGCCTAATAATTCGGGGAAGTGTATTGTCATATGATTTTTGCTATTTTTGTGGTGGTGGCCCTTACGGTCATTCTGTGCCGCCTGTTAACGTAATCTCAAAGACTGGAGTGTAGGCCTTTGTTGCCCTAACAATTCCATCTAGCACAGCGATATTTTAGGGGGTAGGCAGTTGTGCCCTAAGAATTCCACCAAATATATTGTTGCCTTAAGACTTGTTGGTAGGCCGTAGTGCCCTAACAAGTCCGCCAAGCATATATATTCCGCTATGGAGCGAGGCCCTCCACAGGATGGAGGGCTGGTACTCCGCCATAGAGCAAGGCCCCCACCAGATGGTGGTGCTTAGTACTAACATGGTTAGTAGGCCGTAGTGTCTTAACATGTCCGCCAAGTATATTTAATCCGCCGTAGAGCAAGGCCCTCCACTTATTGGAGGACTACTTATGCCACCATAGAGTGAGGTCTCTCTGCACGACGGAGAGCTAATTGCCGCCGTTGAGCAAGGCCCTCTACTTGATGGAGGGCTTATAATGCCGCCTAAGAGCGATTTTCCATCTAAAAGGGGTGCTCTCCAATAGTTGGAAGGCTCAGATCGGCCAGTTTCTCGATCTGGGCCGATTCCAAGATGGCGCCCAGACGCCGAGAAGCCGGCAGGTTTGGGAGTCCCGGATGTAAAAAAAAACTACAACGGGAGGTGCACTCATGCTCCTCTAAGGGAGTAGGCTATAAGAGTGACTGCTAGGTTTGTGGTTAAGTAAAAAGAAAAATTTGCAGGTCAATGCGACTTCAACAGATTAACACAGGGTCAAAACTTAGTTAATTCCGGCCTCCGCATAGGAGGTTGGGAATTGACAGAATTCTGTAATAACCCATCTCTGGTCTTGTAACTGGGATTGTGACATCCACTGCAGACTGGGTCTGCGACGTAGTGGCCTGTTTTAGACTAAGTCCCATAATGGAACCGTCCATTGGAACCGAGTGTATCCCCTAAGAACCATACGGCTCTTAATACCGGAAGAACACACTGGTAGACACTTTGCAGTAGCCCTGCAGTTACGATTGTGGACTTAGCTCTTGTAAAAGGCAACCTGTTAGGGTTGTGGCTCTGCTGAAATTAGGTCGCGGGATGCAACATCCCGGTGGGGAAGAGATAAACGAGTAATTATCTACCGACAGATGATATAGCTTCGGCTGACTACTGTTGGCTGAGAATTTAGTAGTTCGGGAAGTGCAAGCTTGGACTTAATCCTCGACGTACTCTGCGTCGGCACAGGATTCCCGAGGATTATTTGGACTCTGCCTCAGAGCAGGCAATCGAGATCCAATAATTGATTTTGCCTCAGAGCAGGCAATCGAGATCCAATAATTGATTTTGCCTCAGAGCAGGTATTGCTCTGGAGAGCTAGCTCAGGTCACCTAGAGACCCTCTTCAAACCTAACCTCACGATAGGGTTTCAGGAGGCATTGGAGGGAGTCTGCTGCACATAGTCTCATCGATCGAGCTCTTCGATAAGCCTGTGACACGGATAGGTTTGTTGAAGCTTCTTTGGGAGTTATATCCAGAATCCTCCAAAATTTTTGGAACTTGCGCACTGGGTATGTGTAGACTGTTGACCCTCTACTCCGAAGGGAAACAATCTGTTAGAGGCAAGTATGAGTTGCCAGTTTTCCCTGGGGGAATCATTGGCCCCTGCTATGGGTTGATAGCTGGACGATGTACCCTAGGTTTCATACCAGGGTTCACAGGCTGACAGAGCGTGTCCTACACTGGGAGCTTGCTTAACGGGGCCTTGAAGCCTCATAATGCTTTTCTTGGCCCACATGGGGCTCTTGTTATCAAGTTCTAAGAGCAGCTCTCAACAGACACTCTCATTATAGCCCTGGATTCCTTCTCCCGGCCACTCCATTAGTAAGATATCCAAGCCCCAACCTCAGAGTTGTAGATTCATGATCTGATTCCTGAGAGAAACTCAGTTTTGGTTTCTAGAAGGAAGCTTCATGCCCGAACAGGAATTGTTGGAAAGAAACTGGTTAAGCCCCAGTCGAAGGTTGGCCGGGACCCAAAGATCGGATGCATGGCTTTCGCCAAACTGGCTACCGTCTCTGGCCAGCTAAGCCAAGACAAAATCTCCCGTACAGTAGTCCTTTACCAGCAGATGTTTTTCTCGGGAGAACCGGTTGGTTTCACCCCAGAGGGCTTAGTATTCCAGTTTAGAAGCTCTCTAGAGGGAAACTTCCCTCAGGATCATCCTGATTGAATAAGTTCAGGCCACGAACACTCTGAAAAAAAGCAAATTCCCTTGTGGTGGATATTACTATGGATGACCCCTTCCCGAAGGCAAGGATAAGGATCTCAGGTCCACAGCAGGGAACAGATGCCCACCTATGTTGGAACCTCGTTCAGTAATCGGGACTGAGGCTTATAGCCAAACTCCAAGCTTAGGTTGGACTATTGGTAAAGTTAGCACTAATATAGAACTCTTGTTTGTCCTAAACCCAGGCTAATATCATACGCCAGAAGACATTCGCTTAAAATGACCCCTGGCTAATTCAGGTAACCCAGGAGAAGTCGAGGACTTCCCAAGTGGTTAAACAATGTCTAAGGTAGGGGACAGAGGTCCCCACCTTATAATAGACTCCTGTCTGTCTCTAACAGGGCTGAGACGACAGAGGGAGTAGCTAAGATGAGCAGAAGCAGGACAATAGTTAGTAGTCCTCTCCTTCATCGAGGGGTTCAGGAACCAGTCCCCAGAAAGAATTGATTCCTGACCCTTGTTGACACAGCTTATTGAAGCAGTCTGATGCCTTGACTAAGGCTGGCGTTCTCTATTACCGCAACCCCTTAGAGTTCTGTGGATAAGGATCCTAGAATTCGTCTTCCGTTAGAACACGAGGGTGAGCCTCCTGTGGAGGGTTCGCGCTTGTGTCTCGCTTCCGGGGAGTGACCAGCTGGATAGTGTCTGGTTCGGAGGTACTGTACCGCCGTAAGTTGGGAGCTAAGGATAACTTTAGAGAGTCGCGCAGTGTTTACGAGACGAAGGGCGACGCCTGACAGTGGCAGACATGGCTACTGCCACTATCCTCAACCGATTCATGGTAATTTCTGTTGCTGTCCAGAAGGCTGTTACTAGCCTACATCAGTTTAAACGGTTCCGGCTGTAGAAGGTCAGCAGACCAGATGAAGGTCTTTCAAGTACGACGGAAAGTGCCGGACAAGAGATGATAGGCAAAATCGTGATATCTGCCTTGAGGAGTCGAGCACAGTCTTACAGATTCAATAATCCTGGTTCACCTAAGCCTTGGGATCCTTCTAAGGGTGAAAACACAGTGCTCTGGTACTTTTCTGGTCCCGAAGCCCCGAAGGAAACTTTATGGGAGGAGAGCTATCTCAAGTCGCAGGACTTGAGATGGTTGACTTGGAGTGTAACCCGGCTGGAGCTAACAACAGGGTTTTTTCATAGTTTTAGCTCAGCAGAAGACATAAAACGGATTTTGGGTTCTTTAGGAGTACAAGTATCTTCGAGCTAGGAGACACGCTGGCTAGAGCTCAGGCCTAGCAAAGAAGTGTTGTTTGCAATAGACAGGTTGAAGAAGACCATCCCCGGAAGGTCTGGGAACAACTGTGGGCACAGGCGGAGCAGGAAGGCTTCTCTAATTTTCAGTAGAGGAGTCCCCCCTCCTAGTTTGGATGTCAGAACACATTCGGTGTCAGGGAAGTTACCGGCAGCTTACTATACCTGAAAGAGCGGTACTACCGTCTCAGGCCAGGAAGCAAAGACGTAACGGGAGGACTCACGAAGAAATAGCACCAAAAAGCGACGTCATCATCGATGAATCTATGGCTGAGCAGCCTAGGAGTATTTTAACTAATTTCTCCAGAAAAATCGTCTTAAATTGCAAAACTTATCTCTAGCGTATAAATAAATGAGGATAATATGTACTAATTTAGCAATTAACTATAGAAAATTGCAGTGCATGTTGGTGGAAACTTTCACAACACTAGCGCGGAATTCGTTCCCTTTCGGCGACTCAATTTAACTTCTTTTTCTTGATTGAAGCCTTATTTGCACTTAATTATCACTTCACAGTACTCTTCACAGAATATATCTATTCCTTACCAACATATACAAACACCATTATAACCAATTCTGTACGCGAGAGAAATCACGGTAACAGTTAGCCATTGCCCAAACTTTCTGTACTTGGCGACAAGATTTTTCGATACTTTGCAGCTCAAGTAGCTGGCCAGTCTTAAGCGGGAGACTGAATGAAATAAATCGAAAAAATACGATATGTTCAAGAAAACCATATACGAACACTTCGACTCTTCGATTTGATGTAAATTTGCTACGTGCGGTCACAGCTATGTTTTATTTCAGTCCTATCGAGTCCTCCCGTTGCATTCTTTGCTTCCTGGTCTCAGGCTATCAGGTTTGGTCGGTACTCTCTGGTCCTCACTCCGGGAAGGAGTCCTCCCTGCAGACTGAATTTTCTTGATGGGAGGCTGAGATAGATGTCCAACCCTTCTATCTCTCAGAGACTCCACTTAAACCTTAGTCGACGCAAAGCCACGTAAAGCTCCAGATGCTTCGGAGACCTCAGGAGAAGAGTTATGATACATCTGAGGGTATGTAAAGTATCAAGGGGCAACCCTACGTTGATAAAGAATGGTTTTCGCTGACCTTGTAGGCTGGGCGGAGTTATGTCCTCCCAACAAACAAGAGATATTCAGGCCAGTGTCAGCATACAATCCTGAACTGGGATTACTAGTATGTACTACAGTTCAAACTTCCAGGAGACCGCGTTAGAAAACGTCGTTTGGTTCCCAATGGGTTCACCATAGAGAGACCTTAGTTTTCCCCTGAGGGGTAGTTTTCTTAGGAGAGGTAAACTAGTGTAAGATTCACTAGGTCGAGCAGGAGGTTATCTCCTAGCTAGATTGTAACAGGGAAACCCTAGCTTTACTAGGTTGGGCCTGCTTAGATTCAGTCTTACACACCTGAGCATTCTATAACATCATGAGGGGCCAGGCTAGGCTGCGACGTAGGTTGTGTCCGCCTATGTTAAGGAAGAGTTCCCTACTAACGTAGGAAAACCTCTCTAGTCATAGGAGGGGCAGAGTAAGGCAGGATCCCTACGGGTTTCTGGCCGAGCCCAAATTGTATAGACGAAGACCGTCCACCACGAGGGGATGGGGCCCTCTAAGAGCAAATTTATGTTTCCCCCTCCTGACACAGGGTGACAGTAACCTTAAGCCAGAGTCACCTAGTGGACGTCTACCAAGACAGGTTCACAGCTGGGTTGAAGTTGAAAGCTGCAGTATGGATATATATTAAACTGAAATTGCAACAGGCTTAAATAGTGGGTCTGTCACCAGGAGGAGACTGGACTCAGACAGAAGCCTGGAGGGTAGGTGCCTCTGTATCGTAAAAATCGGAGAAAGATTTTTCTCATACGAGCTGACCAAAGATCCCTTTAGGTCCAAGTCCAGAGCCTCAGATAGGCTCAGGTGTCCAGGGTCGAGGGAAATCCAATTGGTGAGCTTTTCCCCCCACTCTCAAGGTCCTCATCGATGGTTCTGCTTGACCTTGTCTGAAGGGGGAAGCTTGCTTAATAATAGAGTAATTAAGGTCGGTACAGGAACTTCTCTGAGGGTCCTGTTAAGGTTTGGTTTTTTACGACAGTGGAAGTCACCTTCGTTTCAAGAAATCGCTCTCAACTAGACTCAATGGAAAGGTCCTTTCCTGCTTAGCGTCTATCGGACATCGCAGAGTTTGGTCTTTCCGAGCCTACTTGGCTACCGTCTCCTTAGGCAGTCCAGAGGAAAGGGTAATGGAAGAAGTGAGCTTCCTGGAATTAAGAAGCGTCATTAATTAACCTAGTCTGTTCCACCGAGCAGACAGATCAGGATGCTGGTTTAGAAGGGATAGCTGCTATAAGCCTGCTATGAGTTCCCTCTTCGGGAACCAAGGATTCATGATCCTCAACTGAGAAATCTTAGCCTACCTTCAGAGATAACGCTGGTAAAGACACGCCCACAGAAATTCTTTTCTACAGTAGGTACCGTAGTCTTCCTTGAAAGCCACCTGCTAACCAGGTACGGAAGTTTGGGTGATGGATCAGAGCACTTGCTGGATAGCCAGCACTCGAGGAATTCGACCACTGTTACAGATAGTTTCGGAACGATCCGAATCCAGTTCCGGGAAAGGATTTGAAATCCTTTTCTTCCTACAAGGAGCCAGCCTAAAAGCAGTAACCTAAGGGGTCCAAGAAGGTCCTGAGTTACAGGCGATTCTACTCGCTGGCTAATAGCTTCAGAACCTCAGGTAAAGGTGGAAATTGGCAAGAATCCTAGTTAGAACAGTACTGCCCTAACAAGGTTTTTGCTTCGTTGATTTATTCCTTCACAATCCAGAAAAAGGGCAGATCAATACGAATATTCTAAATTTTGATAATTGCCAGGTACCCCCGAGGTTAGAGGTGACTTGCGGTCACTATCCTGCCATCGCCGAAAGAGCTGGATTGTCTGAAGGAAGGAAGGAAGAGAATAAATTAGTTCAGGTCAGAATCCTTTGCACCAGCAACTCAGGGGGGGGGGGCATAAAACTCCTCCCTGCTGCGCCGTGGTTATGTCTGTGTTCTCTCAGAGCGAGCCACTGAGGCTAGATAGAGTGTTGCAACGAATTTTTCTCAGTGGTGAGCGAATTCATAGGACCTCTGGAGGATCAAACAAACCCAAAACCTCTTCAGTTCCATGGCCTAGGGTGTTGTATTAGTACGCTCGCCGTGCCAAAGTGAGGAGTGCTGGTGCTGGGACCCTGAGGTACCAAGTTGGCGGGGCCTTAAAAAAATACTTCAAATGCTTTTTTTAAGTAAACCGAAATCTGTCTACAATGTGAGTTTCGCCTCGAAACTGTCTAAACTACCATTTCGACGCCCCCAAAGTGGGCGCTGTTGCGGGTCTGGTGCTACCAACAAAGGTGTTTTCTGTCTTCGCTCACTACTGAGAAAAATTTGTCACAACACTCTTTCCATTATGAAATTTCTTCTAATTGCTGGTCATGTAACTAGAAGCCAATCACCAAATGCTGTTGTTGATGTGTTTTCCGTTTGTTTGTCTCTATATTTTTATGTTTTTCATCAACATTGCTCAAAAAGTTTGAACGGATCTTTATGAAATTTGTTCGAGTTGTTAAGGGTTACAATAACACTACCTTGCTTGGCGGAGGTATGTGCTCTCACAGTGCTCGTTATTATTGTTTCTGTAGTTTTTTTATTTAGCCTGCTTGTTAAATAATATCATTTTTTTTAATGTATTGCCACACTTATGACTGAATCACAAAGTTGAGTTTGTACAAGACCGGGAAATAGAATGAAGTCTCGAGATTTTGTATAGAATCCCTAATATTTATATGTAAGTAATGTAATGAACAAATATCAAAACTGTCCTGATGTTTCTAGGTACCATCACAATCAACGCTGTACCTGTCGTGAAGCAGATCCGGCTCTCAGATGGAACTGAACTCTATGTCACCAAAGACGTGTTGTTTGGTCAGCGTGAGGCTGTGCAGCAAGCCTTCCGCAAGCTTATGGATGAGACTTCAGCCAAGGGTGGCTGTGCAGGAGGGTTGTGTCGTCAGCTTGGCAAGGCTGTTAAGGAGCCCACTGCCCCCAAAGAGGACAAGTAGCACCTTGTGTAGTAGTGAAGTGTTATGAGTAGATGTGTACTGATAGAGATTTTGCTGCCGATACTTTCCCATTGTCCGATATATACCTCAAAATCACCGATACTTGTTTTTTTAGTAAGTAGCATCAGAAGGAATATAAGTGAACGTGAATATTTTTTTAAAAATAGAAGTTTGCCTTGAAGTCTTAATATGAATGAATATCCTGAGAAAGTCCGGTAATAGCTAATATACAGTATCACGTACTTCTAAGTCTTCATGGAGTCAATGTTTTATTTCAACCGAATTGGGAAGTTAGCCCTAACTTATTTGAATCTCTCATCCTGATTGTTGATGCCTCAGGGGGCATACAATTGCCTAGGTTAGTGAAGTAACGACCCCAGGAAAATATATAGGTTACTTTAGCCTTAATTACGCCTTCGGGACACGTAGGCGATCTTCCGTGCCTTCCTTGCTTTCATTTGCTTACTCTTACTGATGATGTTTTGTTCGGCCTCTTTTTCCTAGCTTCCTGTGCCATATGTATTGCTCCTGTGTGGAAACGCCCTCCTCCATAGGTTGCATGTTTATCGTGTCATATATATGGTCTTTCCCATTTTTCTTCCACTCTTTGAATAAGAGTTTACTCTGTGGGTAGGGAGACTTCAACTAGGAATATATATACAGTAAAACCCCTCTAATCCGCACCTCAATAATCCGAAACCCTCCCTAATCCGAACATCTCATTACTGTTCGAAATGCTATCTGAACAAGTGACCATTTTTCTGATTAATGGGGTAAAGTACGGAGTTCCTACAAATACCTCTGTAATCCGTGCAAGGCGCTTCTCATTTTTCGGATAAAAGAGGTGATGAGCGAAAAATCTGCGCGAGGTGCTGCGCATT
>LQNS02276927.1:6118128-6128372 GCA_001587735.2 Parhyale hawaiensis | reverse complement strand
GAGATAAAAATCATTGACAATTTAAAACGCGCCCTAGTTGGCGCACGAGCCTGTGGTTAAACACAGGAATAGTTCGGCGCGATATAGGCAGTGTGCCACTGAAGCGCTAGTAAAACTTCCACTACTACTGCTACTACTGATCGATTTGAGCTTAGCCGACATAATATTGAGAATTGAAAAAATTTTCTGAGCTTGGTCACCTTTTTTGAGATTTGTTAAGTTAAATGTTAGCTGTCAAGTCAATTTGATCAGCTAGTTCATTCGAGCTGGTAAAGCTGTGCACTTTTCTATTGTCTGTACAGACACTGCACGCTGCTGAACGCTTTGATATATGATTGTTACTCAGCATGTAGTTGACAGACTAACGTTTTAAGCGACCTTAATATGCAATGTTGCCTCATCTTTTGTCAAGTTTGTCGTATTTGCGATATATTTCTAATATTTCTTTTCACAAAAGCTGATGTCATCCGCTGTGTTTCGTGTGTGTCTGGAGTGTCCTGAGATGCAGTACCAGTTGTTATTATTTGTATGTTGTTCCCGACTACTTGCTTTCATGTTGCTCAGTGCCCCTGTCGGGTGCCACGTGTGTGTGCACGAGCTGCGGCAGCTGGTGTTGCTGGCAGGGTTTATGACTTCCTCTCTGTTACCGAAGTTGCCATCTGCAGTTTAAGCTCAGGCGCTGCTTATGAAGCGTCCCATTGATCACAATATGTGCCGAGGGTATCTCCTGCAGAGTTTCCCACCCGCTGTGCTGCTGCACCGGGGCTGCTCTTTACTAGGCTGTGCTGCTTCACTACAACGACTTTATCTCTCAGCAATGCATTAAGACGAAAAATCAGGACGTGTTGCACAATAACTCAGCGTGGTACGATCAGAGCTGACAGCCGTCACTGTTGCTGGTCGTGTGTGCCCCTTTGCTGCCGGCTCTCCAGTGATACATTGCCCGTCCCTGTATGTATCTCTCACACTGGCTGTAAGCTTTCCTTGCTGTAGGTACCCCAGTGATCCCATGAGCCGCAGTGTCTCCGCTTACAAATACATGACTTCTAAATGCTACTCACTGCACTTTGTATAGCGCTGTGTGACACTTGCGATGTTGCTGTGTGTGAGCAGGAGGCTGTCTTGTCTGTGGAGCTGGCGCGGGTGCAGCAGCGACTGCGAGGTCACGTCAACAACGACGTGTGGGAGACGCGCGACACTCCCCCATCTGACTGGAATGCTCCACTGCCCCAGCACCTGCAGCAGCGCGTTGAGGTAAGCCCTACTTCTGTAGGGTGTACTGACCCAGCTGCCTGCTGGTGCTCGTGGCGTTACAAGACTGTGCTACTGTAGCTGTCCTGTTCCCCTGGCTGTCCCGTGATGCTTCCTTCTTAAGGCCTGTGTTGGTAAACACGATGCAGCTTATCCATGCAACGCGCCTGTGCTTATTGGGATTTTCCCTACGTTCATGGGATTTCACTCAAAACTATTGAATTGGGACTTTTTTCCATTTATACCTTTAGCTGTGCGAATTTGCTGTGAAATGCGCCGTTCATTTTTGTTGTAAACTGTTCAGGCTAATAACGAGTTCTTATTTATTTTAAGTTTGCTGAGCTTGACATCCCAAGCCGCGCAGGTGGGATATCGTTGAATGGGTTACGATTCTCTCCAGAGGAGGAAGCGTGTGGCAGTTAGCGTGTTGCGCAACAGAAGTTGCCCCGTGCACTCGGGGCACTAGAGACATTCACACTGAATGATTCATGTGACTTCAGCAATCGTACGATTGTCATTATAACAGTTTTTTTTTTGCATCGGCCTCGTCAGCTCAAATGTGACCATGAGTCCATGGGAGAGGAGCTGTCTAGCGTGTCAAGTGTTGCCACGCCTTATTTTGTGCGGCAGCTCCTCGCGTACACCATAGCTGACACACAACATATAGAGGGTTACAAGTGGTTTAATTGATTAGCATACGAGCCACTGTTACTATCGACTGGATACACGGCATACGATATGCCAGCCACTGTTGGTAGAATAAGACTTCTCTGTCTCCATTCACAGAACTTTCATCATATGTTCTGTTGAGCAGTGTGTATGTGTGCTATTGATTGGGTAACACTTCGTTGAGAAGTGATCCGTGCTGTGATTGTTTCGCAGCAGCAGATCTTGCTTTCGGGGTTAAATTAGAAGGCAAAGCAGGTAGGGATTTTGGTGTGCAAAGGAGACTACAGTACCGCCACTCGAACACTGGCCGCTCACTGAGAACCTTTGCTGAGAATAGGCAGGAGGCAGAGCTATGTGGCTCTTGTAGTATTTATATTATTATGCATAATTTGGGTAATAAGCCCTCAGGGGTATATTCTGGCGGGCCCTTTCCCTGCCACAATATATTTGGGCCTCACAACCCAAGGTTCCCTTGTGCCTTCTCCACAGGGGATGTTGCAACTTGCCGCAATTCCTGCTGACGACTTTAGTTCTGTAAAGTTAGGTAGGCTCTCAATACTTCCCCTTCTCTTTCGGGAGGTGGGCTGACGATCGAGATTGCTGACCTATTCCCGCTAGACTTCTACCTTCTTGTATTTCGTTTCCTTCCCCTGTGCGGCGTAGCTGAGCAAAAGCGTTCAGCCGCGCCCGGGGGTTGGAGATGCTCAACTTGCGCCTTTATCCTGTCAGTAGCGCACTGACCACTCTTGAGACCTACCGGCAGAAAAGCCGAGACAAAAATTATTGACAATTTAAAACGCGCAGTAGTCGGCGCACGGGCCTGTGGTTAAAAACAGGAATTGTTCGGCGCGATATAGGATTACGCAGTGTGCCACTGAAGCGCTAGTAAAAACTTCTACTACTATATTAGGGCAATAAAAAACAAATAATTATGATAATAATGTCTTTATTAAGAACTCAGTCGCCAGTAAAGCAATAGGTCACATGTAATCTCACCGACACGTAGTATACGACATGGGTATGCAAAATATCAGACCCTAAAGGTCCATGGGTAGGAGAAGAAATGATTACAATGACCCTGTGACAGCCGGCAACACATGACGAGCAAACACGAAGCACAACTCTTATCGAACCAACAAGAGCAGGAGCTACGAAACAGCCATTACAAATTCTTGTCGTCATGTCTCCTGCCATTGTTGTGGTGTCACCATTTGTTGTAAAGTTACGAAGGCCGGGATCCCACCGAAGCAACAAGCGATGCAATGCGATTTTCTCGAGAGTCTCATTGCATGTTGTCGACAGCTACGTTTCCCGATCGGCCACACTCACGAGATGGGACTGCAACATGTATTATGCGTGTGCGTATGCATGTACGTTTAGGGCGGCAGCCCAGAGCATTTTGGTCAAACGAAGGAGATACCAATATCTAAAGACGGTAACCTATGAAACATTGCAGATTGGAACATGTGTATTGCGATAAATATGAAATGATACATACCAGACAAAATTTATGCTGTTTTACGCCCCCCCCCCAGACCCCCAAGAAGGGAGAGAAAAAATTGGGCCAGATTAAACATTGGCGATATCACATCTAACCATATCAAATGAAAGAAGTACATTCCACTCATAACAGAAAACCCTATCCCAGACAAAATGTCTGCTGTTAAAGGCCCCGCAGACACCCCGAAAAAAGAGGTCCAGTATTTCGGCCAGATCAAATATTGGCGATACCACATCAAAACTAAATCAAAATGAACAGGTACATCCCAATGATGACAGAAAGTCCTACCCCGGGCAGAATGTCTGCTGTTAAAGGCTCCCCAGACACACCCTAAAAATGAACCCTTGCGGTCATTTAAGCAGAAATAGATAGGACAATGTTGACATTGACATGACTCTATAAGTAACTTTATGAGTGTGACTTAATGTCAGCTTCGAAGTCACTGCCATCACTCTATGATGGCTCGGAAAGGGAATCCTCTGCTGCATCATATTCAGCATCCTGCTATTCATTATCTGCATCGCAATCTTGAGTAGTGTCCTTTACTCGAAAAAAATCCTCTGTCAAGGAAGGCCCGGTAAACCAAATGGGTACATAGCACCCATTCTTCTCCTTCCATCTTTAGTCAAGTGTGTCCAAGTTGTTAGCTGGCTATGGTGAATCAGCTCTTCCCCATATCTTGCATATCTTGCTTATCAGCTGTCGCAGTTATTACTTGAGGGTTTCAGAGCATGGTGGTAGTAAGGCACTATCAACTTTCTTGATGTTAGTTGTAGGATTTCCTGAAAAGACGAAATGGAAGCCATTAGTTATTTTTTCAAAGACCTATCAGCTGATGTCCAGATTTTATTTGTATAGAATGACAGCGACATAAAATAGTCACCTCATCAGTTCTAATGACAATTCAAAGCACACGAGCTAAATTTTTACAGCAATCATCCACTAACGTAGATGCCTGATTCATCTTCCCAGCCATTTGATGGAGCTTCACGTAACGGGCTTCGTTTACACCCTTGACATCAGCCTCCATGCCCTATAAAGCACAGATGAACTCTTACGCTAGCTTTTGGTCGGGCTCATCTTCTGTGGTGAGGTTGTTGAAAAACCTAATCAAGTTGCCTTCTGTATCTTCCTGTAGAACTTCAAGGGGCTTAACTTTACCCTTTCGGTAAAATGCACTGGTGTAGTTGCAGCACGTTAACGCGTATAGTAGTGATTGGGCGATTATCCACGGAACATCTGCACCTGTTCTGACATCCGTATCTGCACCCGCGGATGCTAAGATGGTAACATCCGCAATCGCATCCGCGGACGTCAGAACTGAAAAATCCGCTAAAGAACCGCAGCAAAAGAGGCGCGGATGTGCGGGCTTATCACTGTATACTAAACTCATCCATGGTGCTGAAAACTGCAATTTCTCATTTGGATTGAAATGTGTGCAAGCGCTGTCCCTGTCAACAAAGCACCATCTAAGTTTTCTTTCCAAGTGTTGTACAAACTGCCGTCGTGAGATAGTGTGTGTGTTTGTGTGGGGACGAATATCCGCATCCATGGAACATCCGCACCTCTTTTGAACATTCGCATCTGCATCTACGGATGTCGAGATGGTAACATCCGCAATTTCATCCGCACCCGCGAATGTCACAACGCCGAAAAATCCGCATCCGCGGATATCCGAAAATTGACATCCGACCCATCACAAGCGTGTAGCCCTGGTTGTGCTGAGGGAAGTCCCTTCTGCTTGGACTCTAATGCAGTGGCAATTGAGCTGATATCAATGAACCGGCTGGTGTACTCAAAACCGCAGTCCATGATGATGTGGTCGTAAGGACTGGGCATCTGACTGTTGAAATCCCGTCCCCACATCCCAACAAGTCTTACCATGACATCAGTGGCTGATGCTCGGACCGTCATGTTTCCTTTGGTGCTGGCTAGGTGAAAAGCAATGAGGGTATCTGCCACCTCATGGACCCCCTGGAGATAGTGTGGCTGCTCGACATTCGTCTTTGATGCTGTGTAGTCGAACTTAAGACTGACACCGTTGCCTCCATGAAGCAGCACCAAAGTTTTTCTGCCTTGCCTTCGTTGAGTAAAAACCCAGCAAGCTGATCTTTGAATTTCTCATTCTACACCAGCTTCTGGCAACTTAGCCTTCGAGATTGATGTGGACCTGCTTTACAAAGGCGCGATCCTCAGCTCCACGCAGCAGCCTCTCGCTTGATTTTAGTGATATCGGATGGTACATGTCGAATAAGACATGGATTTCTTCTCTTCGGCTCTCACAAACTGAAGTCAGGAGTAATCTCGCAAGGTTTCCGCATGAATTGATGGTTCCAAGGGCATCTAGGTAGGAATAAATGAGGAGTCCGCCATTTATCAAGGTGACATCAATTGGTGCAATGAGTTTTCCTGTGAACCCAACCTGGAATTCTTCGAGCTTCTTTAGCAGCTTCGCTTTGTCAGTGTTGATCCTGGAGCCATCGGAATGAGTAAGAAACAGAGGGTAATCAGCGCTTGGATATGCCATAACTTGTTTCATATTGAAATATGTCTTCTCTGATACGGCAATCAGTATCCGGATGAAGACATCTCGCAGACTCTCCTTTGGCTTTCCCTTCTAATTCCGACGTCTCTTCTTTACATTTTCTTTTGCAAAGTTTGCAAGTGGTCTACGTTTAATTGGTTTCAAGAATCGATCTTCGTCTATGGTGCACTCTTCCTTGAACTTCATATGACGTTTGTGTCTATCAACAAGGGTCCCATTCAGGTACTTCTCCGTTTCTTTTCCCGCTGTTTTGCCAGTTGCAAGGTTCAACAGGCTGGCTGAAAGTCGTACTGGAGCTGTAAACGGGTCACATGAGTCTTTTACTACTTGGTATAGGACGTCTTTCTGTATCCTACTAGATACTACGTAATTGTGCTGTTGGCTGTTTTGATGTTTCGAGTCCAGTCATTTCCCGGAGCTCACTTACGGCCATGCCCCTCTGAGTTAATGAGATAAACTACCTTCGAATAACCTTGTTGGACTGATTGCACCCCACTATACTCCTCATTGGAGATGCTGCATCCTTGTTTACAGTATGTTCAAGCGTAAGGTCAATAGCACTTCTTGCAAACTGCTTCTTAGGTTTCCTCACCGAGAAGGCGCCAGCTTCAAGTAGCCTCTTTGCCTCTGGTGCGGCTTCTTCCAACTTTTGCAGGAATAGCACCCACCAGCGGGTATAGTTTGGACGGTTGAGGCTAAAAAAGACCCCAATCATTTCAGGTAGAACTCTGGTGTAGTCTTCAACGTTATTGGTACGCACTGCCCTCATGAGCTCTCTGTGGATTCGTTTTATCCTCTAGATGCACGTTGTCCAGTACTGGGCTGTCAGTCCAAGCCTCCTTTTTGGGGGTCTGGGGCCTAAAACAGCAGAAATTTGATCTGACACGGGCTGTTGCCTGGTGCACATGCTATCTAAATTCAAGTGCAGTTGCTTGTATCCCATACATAAATCAATTGTTCCAGCCTAATTACGACCTCTGCCAAGGTGGTTATGTTTTCGTCGGATTTGTCTGTCTGTGTGTTTGTCTGTCTGTCTGTCTGTCTGTCTGTCTGTCATCAAGATAACTCAAAAAGTTATGAACCAATGAATGATGAAGTTTACAGGAATTGTTAGGTATGTTAAGAGGAAAAGATGATTAACTTTTGGTGAAGATCCGTATATCCCTTTGTTTGTTTGTCTCTGCCTCATTTTTCTCAATGCTATAATACAAAAAGGTATGGACGGATTTTTATGAAATTTACATGAGTTGTTAGGTATATTATGAAGAGTAAATAACCAAGTTTTTGTAACTATCTGTTTGTTCGTTCGTTTGTCGCTGTTTTTAATTGTATTCTTGTTAGTGCAATAGCTCAAAAAAATAATGGTTCTGTATGAAATGTATAGGAGCTGTTAGTATTGTTAAAAGGCATAAACGATCAAATTTTCGTGCAGATCGCTTTGTTCGTCTGTATGTTTGACTCATGTTTGTCATAATGCTTGTCAGCAGCATAGCTCAAAAAGTTATTAACTAATCTTCAAAAAATTACGGAAGCTGTTAACACTTTTGAAAGGTACAAATGATTAGATTTTGGTGTTGATACAGAGAAAATTATAGTCTCAGAATCAAATTTAATTTTCGTAACGGTTGCCTTGTTTTCGGAGGTATGCGCTCTCAGAGTGCTCTAGTGGTCTTTAACAGTAGACGTTTTGTCTGGAATAGGGTTTTTTGTTGTCGGTGAAATGTACTTGTTTAAATTGATATGGTTAGATATGGTATCGCCAATGTTTAATCTGGCCTAATTTTTTTATCCCTTTTTGGAGGTCTGCGGGGAGTAAAATAGCATGAATTTCGTCTGGTATGTATCATTTCATATTTATCGCAGTACACATGTTCCATTCCGCAATGTTTCATTTGGCACCAATGATGTTTGATCTAATGTTTTTTTTGTTACTTTGGAGGGGGAGGGGGAAGAGGGGTACCCAGGGACTACACGCACCAGAGATACCCAACCAGACGTCCATCTCTGCTCATGGTGAGCCTCCTCCCATAGCTTACTGTCTTTAGATAGTGGTATCTGCTTCGTTTGACCAAACTGCTCTGGGTTGCCGGTCTAATTCTCCAATCTTGCAGGCAGTGTGCTGTTTCGCGCAATCTTCTCAATTCTGTCTACTGTGAATTATCCTTTGATGCTTTCATTAGTAATAAAATGCAGCATTGTCTGATATAATGAAACTAGTGTTTCCTCGTTAAGATGAAATCGATGAAGAGGAAACGGTCATAACGAAATAGTATATATTTTTAAACTCCCAACAAAACACGATAAGGATCAGTTCAATCCCGTTATAGTGACATTTGTGGAGAGTTCATTAATTCAATGAATTGTTTTCCATGGTAAAAAGAAGCAGCATTTCCCATTGAAATATAACTAATTTTTATCTGAATGATTTACTCGTCAAAGAGAACGCTTCCAGCGTGAAATATTTCATCTTTTGAGTTTTGCACTAGAGATTAGCACTAAGTGTGATGCCAGATACCGCCACACGCACTTCGTTGAGATGATGTTAATCATGATACTAGTATTTCATTTAAAACAAAAGTTACAGTTTAGCGCAGTTGATATATCATCACCAAAGTTATCAAAATCTATTGAACGCATATCTAGAAGTTACTCTAGCTCATCAACAGTAGACCACTAGAGATTAAAGGTAAAGATATAATGTTCAACTAGACCGTACCCCCAACTGGGAAACTCGCATGCGCTGGTTTGTACCGCAAATATAGACCAACAGACCCCAGAGGAGCATACGGCTGCAGTCGACCGCAGAATGTTTAGAGCTTTGGCGCCAGTGGCGGAAGACTCCATGCGACAATATTTGTGACCCCCCTACCATAGGGTCCTCCTTCAAATTTAAAGACAAACACACCCACACCACTCTTCTCCAGTGTTATGTACCTTTACCGTTGCCTGGCCTGCAGTGCCTCATACGTGGGTTGCACTGGACAACACTTCAAAGCCATGGGCACGCGAATAGAATTTCGATTCCTTCGTGCAGTCGACCTATGAAGTGGTCGGTATACAGGCTACGACGCTCCATTAATATCCATCTTGATCTGACTTTAGAATGATGGCAAAAATTGTATGGCGGCCTCTTAAACTTCCCTCAAGGGCGTACCTCCCCCATTGACGCTCGAATTTCTTTCTATCTAAAAGCAAAGAAACTGTTTGTAAACAATACACAAATAAACAAGCAAGTTAGTTTCACAGGCTTTTAGTATACTACTAGACGGCCTGTGACCCTTTGGGTCAACGTCGCCAGGTGACTTTTTTCTTGTCTTGCCCAGTGCAAATATTATTCTCGTTGAATAAAATTGTTCAAGTCACAACGCTGATGGCTGAACTATGACGTAGCAAAAGCTCCAGAAAGAGCTGAACTGCGCTTTGAAACTGCCTGTCTGTGTTTTCATTAGTCTGTGGTAATAGTTTCGTTGTTCGATTTGGTATCGCAGATACGGTGGGATGTCTTATAGATAAGTCCAATTGTTGTGATTAGCGAAAGTTGTTTCTTCGACCGTATTGATTTTAATTTGGAAGAATAACTGATGCAAAGAAACGAATTTATCTGTGGGAAGAAACTAAGAATCAAGATGCATGAGAGGGCTAATGAAGGCTCCAGGTATCTTCAGTCCTGCAATTTCATCTTTAGCGATGCAAGAAATGATTTTAGACATAAGGTCGCCCCATTCTTTGCCACAGATTCGATGTACTGTATATAGCAGGTAATACTCGAACGAATCAGACTAAGGGCGCCTACCGACTGCCAGCGACCTAGCGAACAAGCGAAGCGAGTGTTGGAATTAATAGGCACTTTAAGGCGTATACCGAGTGCAAGCGAGCGAATAAACACACTCGCGACGGCTGCCCAAGCGATCATCGCTCGCAGATACGGCGCTCGCAAGTTTGGTTGCCAGACGAGCGATAATCCGCGGCTCCACTTCGTTCTAAGTTCGTTGTCTAGTGAGTGTTCATAGGATGTTGGCAAGTAGTTCGCTCGCCTGCAGTCGGTATAGCCCAAAGATCGCTCGCTAGTTCACTGGCAGTCGGTAGGCGCCCTAAGCCTGTGATATCTCCATTGCTTGAAGTTCAAGTGTCCTTGATTAAGATAGGTTTGCCATCATCTACAACCTTCCCTGCCACAATATGTTTGGGCATCACGCACCCAAGGGTCCCGAGTGCCTTCTCCGCAGGGGATGTAGCATCTGGCCGCAGTTCCTGCTGACGAGGTTATTTTTGTAAAGT
>LQNS02276927.1:6047644-6058989 GCA_001587735.2 Parhyale hawaiensis | reverse complement strand
GGCTCCTATAGGCGAGCATAATATTTAACGACTGTCGAATGCCTAGACGAGCATGGGTAGTGATAAATTCATATTCTTTAGTTGCTGCAAAACCTTTACATAGGGGATGAAGGTGTTCCTTGATATATATAATTGAACCCTCTCCTTTGCTGTTTCTGTCGGTCGGTTTATGTTGAAAAGTTTGTAGCCTTTCAGTGCAACTTCTGCTTCCAGATTCTTGTTTGAAAGGTTGATCCATGTTTCATAAGTGCGTTGACATCATACGCAAAAGTGGCTACCATAGCTAATCGTTCATTCATTTTTTTTTTATGCTCTGAACGTTGCCAAATAAGAATTTGACACTAGTGTTTGCATTGCTTTGCCGAGTCACTGATACACTTGGAGCGTCCGATTGCTGTGAAAAAGATCGGGACGTGAGATCAGCTAAAGCATTGTCAGTGGCGGCGAGAGCGCTTGTCTGTAGGTGAGCAAAAGAAGGTTTTTATGTTTTGGCTTGACAGCTGTCACGTTGTTTTACGTCCGCAGCTAGACTATTTGGTGGACAATAGGTCGTCTATTGCCGAGTTAGCCTTGCTTCTCGTTATTGTAGTTTGTGGTGGCTGACAGAATTAGTTTTTTGAAGAATGTTCCCAGCCTTAACTTTCGGGTACTGCGATTCCCTTCATGTGTTGGTATGCTTAAGGTTCTTCGGAATTGGCCACGCTTTTTCGCTACAGGTGTCTGAGACGATGACTTTTCCTTAGAGACGCTTACTGGACTCCCGCGTCCAGTATTGGATGAGTCGAGGTCTGTTTGGCGGGCATTGGTAGGTTGTGGTACATCTGTGCCTTGAGACATATTGCGGTTCGTCGATATGAGGGTAGAGACTATGGATGGTAGGAGAGGTGAAGGACCTAGACGTGACATCTGCACGGATGCATCTGGAGTTGGAGTAATTTCCTCCTCATTCGTGTCAAGCGTATTTGTGATAATTGTGCCCTCATTTCCCTTAGGATCCCCAACCTTTACCCTACTAGGGGATGATATCTGAGGACGGCCACAGCGACATTGATAGCCGTTTGCCCCCATTGCTGGCAAATCGGCGGGGAGAGCGTGAAAACAGGCTGGGTGGCGAGGCTGCATAATAATGGTCTTAGGTCTTGTGCGCAAGCCTTTTTCCAAAGCAGCGGTTTCGGAAGCCGCCGCAACGAGCAGCATTTCTCCGAGGACATGGTGTCCAGCACCATTCAATTTAACCCTATCGGGTAAAAATAGTCTCCAATCGTCATCAAACGAAGGAAATAGGTCAATAAATTTGGGCCCATTGTTCTCTGCTTCTTTTTTAATTTCTCTGTTGATGTAGCAGATCCTAGACTATAGGCGGTTACTAGCCCTGAGACGGGGCAGACTACTAGTCAGGGTGACATGGTCTGATTTCGGTTTGGCCACGGTCATGAGTTCTTTAACGAGCTGCAGCTGAGTTTCAGAATAAGTTCGCAGATCATTCGTTCCAATATGGATAATAACGTGATCCATCTTTTTACAACGGATGTCCTTCAAGAATGCAGTAGCATCAGAAATGGATGCTTGAGGTCTGCAGATGACTTTCCGATCCCTGCTGCCCCTTTTAAAGGCATAATACTGTCATTTAATTGTTTGATCTCCAATAAGAAATGTTTATCGCTCACTGACCAGGAATTGGAGCAGGATTACGTTCCCTTTCGTGTCTTGGAGGCTGAACAGAAGCCTCTGACTTCTGATCACGTGACTAGGATGGCCCGCGCTGCTGCTCCCCGTTCACAGTTTTAATTTTGGGACGAACAGATGTTGCTACATTATCTTCTCCATCATTAAAAGCAGCAAACGTATTGTTCACTTCTATATGATTTGTCTGTTCCAAAATTGCGCGAGTCGATCTCCGCTGACGTTTGTTGCGCATGACTGTTTTCCACGGGGAGGGTGATAACCGCAAGCGAGTATCGCGGGTGGCCTTTTCCATTCCACCACCTTCCCCACGCTGCATCGCTTCGCGATCGTGTATCAGTTTATCTCAGCCTTGAGGGCCTGCACCTGGCAGCAGAATTTACATGATTCTAGCTCCACTTTATAATAAAAGAACTCTAGTGAGAATTCAGAATGGCATTCGTCGCATTGTCTCATATTGTAGGCCTGTGCTGCCGGTATGAGAGGACATGAAAGGAGAACAGGAAAAGGGAGAGAAACATAAATGAAACAGGTAATCGGGACCGGGAATTCGGGACAGGGGCATCAATGCAAAAACGTCACGCGTGCCCCATCGATAGTGCCGTTACTACAGCTGTGGCCCAAGATTCGAGCGAAATCGCCTGATCCGTTCAAACTAGATTTAATGAACTTTGTTAATAAGTTTCCTAAATGCAAAGTAACACCTCCGTACACTTAACATCGCAAATATATGCTTAATTGATTAAACAGAGTACATAACAACTTAGCAGTTATTTTACAAACACAAGGACGAAAAACAAAGGAAATATCTTAACGTGTTATCCTGTCCAAGCAATTCCCATGAAACAAGTAAAAAAAATCAGATAAGACTACATTGATATAGCTATGGTAAGTTAAAATGTATTAAAGGAAAAGAAACCTACATGCAAGAAAAGATATAATTTGATAAGGAGTAAAATATGATGCCCTACATGCAAGCTCATAACAAACTAGAGCCCATACCTCCGCCAAGTAAAGCTACGACGAAGAAAAATTCAAATTGGTTCTGAAACCATGTATTTCTTTGTAATAACACCAAAGTCTAATCAGTTGTGCTTTTCGATTGAATGAAAAATTCCTGTAATTTTCATGAAGATCCGTATAAGTCCCAAACGAAAATACCGATCATCACCAAAATTTGATTCTTTATATCTTTTAACATTAGCTACTACATGTCATGTAAATTTCATAAAGATCCTTCCATAACTTTTTGAGTTATTGTGCTAGCAAGCATTAGATCAAGATCAAACACAGCGAGAAACAAAGAGACGAACAAACATCACAAAGACGAACAAACACATCATTACAGAGACGAACAAACATATCATCACAGAGACGAACAAACACATCATCACAGAGACGAACAAACACATCATCACAGAGACGAACAAACACATCATCACAGAGACGAACAAACACATCATCTTGGAGAAGAACAAACATATCACAAAAATTCGGTCAATTCTACGTTTTATACCTAACAACTCGTATAAATTTCATGAAAATCCGTCCGGAACTTTTTGAGTTGGCTTACAAAAAAATAGGCAGACAGACAGGGGAACGGATTTTTACCAAAAGTTAATCAGCATCTGTTACTGTCAACATGCCTAACAATCTCTGTAAATTTCATAAAAATCCGTTCATTAGTTTTAGAGTAATCTTTGTGACTTACAAGAGACAGACAACGGGACAGACAAACACGACTAAAACATAACCTCCTTGACGAGGTAAACAGTAACTAATCTATAACACGTTGCACCGTACCCAAATGCTTTTTGAAAAAGAAAAGATCAAGTTCTGATTTTTACCTACAATTGCAGCAAGGATCTAGGCATTTCAAAATGTACAAAAAAAACCTACAATTAGATGTACTGTATTATAAATTTTGATATAAAATGAAGACTATTGTTAGTCGTTTGAGAGTTTTGGGAGGAGTAGAGAAACAAGAATTAAACAGAAATTTCCATCCACGTACTCTGGAATGTTACTTTGTTTTGCCTCAAGCCGCTAGGATAGGTAATTATCATTAGATTGAACGGCGGGCCTCTGGCTCCGAGCTCTTTATCTTGGCAACGTTAGGAATTAACTCGATTATCATATGCTTCAAGCTCTTTTTTTTCATGTAGAACATTGCTGAACTAAACCTACTGTCTGTTAGAAAAGAAAATGAATGAGAAAAAAGTAAAGAAGAAAGAAAAATAAAAAATAATATTCCCTGAAGATCCAGAACACGAGGAGCTTGAGATTAAATATTCGCTAGTGTGCCTCTTAGTCTCTCGAAGAGTTTAACAGTTTTTTTTAACGTTCTTGAAAAGAAGGTGTAATCTACTTAGAAAAAAAAGTTGAGATCAAAGCATACAATTCTGAATCACACCTATAGTAAAGTGAACTTATGGCCACTCAGGAAGTTCAGGAGTCGTACTTGTCATTTGGTGAGGATCAGGCCAGTCAATGAGGAAGAAAATTTGATCGAAGAAATCTGAGAAAAGGAAAATTTGGTGGAATATAATATTGCTTAATGACTCAAGATCAGCGTCTTGTAAGTTCGACCACAGAATCCAACCAACAGAACCAAAAGCGGTGGAGAAAATATCTAGCGGTAGCACTCGTGAGCAATGAATAAGAGTATAATCGAACACATTTTAGCCCTATATTTGTATATATACATCGTACAATCAAATGATTATTTTCTGTAGTGAAATAATTGTCGGCAGTGATGATCAAATTGCAGCGGCGGTATAGGAGAGATGACAGGGCTCAGTGCTGATGTGGTTTCCACAGGCTGGGGGTGACTGCGAGGTGAAGTGAGCTGCGGTGCAGATTTCAGCAGGTAATAAATGGAGTGCACCGTGAATGCTTTGGCAACTATCGGTGCGAGGAGGTGGTGCATTTGTACATAGTTCCCGAGGATAATTGAATTAACAGAAAGAAAATACGAACGGGACGGCGTTTGTCACAATGGAACTATTTTTTTTTCTTACATATAAAGTAAGACTTCATTAACTGAGTTTCACTGTTAAGGTGGCTCTCATGCCTGGGATATTTCTCAGCGATCTGAAGGTAAGCTGGGGAAACGTGCTTTCAATTTCACTCTACTCTGTCGAAAACAGGTTCTTTACCCTCACGGAATCGCTTGAGCAAGAGTAAATTACTGTTGCGTGAAGTACTGTCTCTGTAATTACTTGAAGGCGAAGCTATATTGTTATCTGGTGACGTATGAACTATGAACAGTGGTGTGAAGTATGGCATGTTGCACGGCAGTTACCTGCACATGGGTTTGTGGTATGCTGCTGGTAATGACTATGTGAAATACTAGGAGTTGCATTACTGTAACCGGTAGAAGCTAGGCAGTATAGCTGTCGTGGCTGTGACACTAGAGAGAATTAAATCAGCATAGATTACGAATGTCCAAAGCACGTTTAAAGTTGACACTCAAAAAACGTCACGACGTGTACGAGCACGCACGTACATGCTTGTGGAGGCGCTGCCGTGGCAGTTGTAGCGTACATGTAAGACACGGCTGCAGCTCACAGCCGCACAGGTATGTGTCTGGCAGGCATCCCTCGTTGCTAGCGTTAGGCCTAGCTACCGGCACTGATCAAACCTGGGGACACGTACAGCACATCGTGATCTGACACCATATTTCAACTGAATAACTCCTAATATGCACTGACACTGCACTTTTGTTGGGTTAACAGGTTGTAAGAAGTGTTCATGCACCACTTGACTACTTTTCAACGCTCCCTAGTCGGTGCAGCCGAATGATAGGCTTGTGTAAGCACGGAGCCATGACGCTCGTTACTTGCTTTGGCGAGAGCGAGGGAATAACACCTCCCAGTATTTCGGAGTACGGTTAGCTCTGTAGAAATTCATCGCCCTTGACCTAGTGACAAGGCACCCTCCCAGACTTCATGTCTCACCACAATCTTAGCTTACCTTCTTACCCTACCAACAACTAGAACCATTCCCTAGGGTGAATAGCCTAGGATAATAGAGCAAAACTACTACTAAACCCCTCTGCTTCGACGTGCAACTACACATCTACGTCTATCTTGGAATCTGTGGATGCACCCCTTACGGTACCCACCTTTTGGTTACCAGAATGATTTCCCCGTCATCGCCAAGCACCTCCCACGTAGCCGTACTCTTGTGGGAACCTTGCCACCTTCTTCGTATCTTATTGGGTCAACCAACCCTCCTGTCTTCTACACCTTGGTGTCACTTCGGTCAACCGGAGATCCTCTAGCACGGCTACCGTCCACCCTATCTGATCCTCTTCCTCCCAGCACACTGGAGGTCGAATTCTATTCCGGACGTCGGCTTTCTCCGATCGTCACTTCATTCACCCATTGGCTCCACAGGAGCTAATGACTTCCCCACGAGGCACGCAGGCCTCGAGTACTACACCTCATCTTAAACCATGGCTCCCCTTTCAGAAAGTTTACTTTCGAACGATCCTCGACCAACGAAAGATCTGCTGTTCAGGGATAAAGTGCTCAACTTTCGCTAAACCGATTCGGACGCGCCATTTGAGGGCGCAACCCAACTACCGTTACCTCCGTTCCTTGAAGATGAAGACTCCGCATCAGCCTCGCTAGCCCTTGAAAAGTTACTCCATTTCCTGACTCCCGTAGCTTTTTCCGGGCGCCTCCCTATAGGCTTCTACAGGACCTGTCAATGACAGGATTGTAATATAAGTGTTGACCTAAAAACATAGACGTTTTGGGATTAGATTCCCATCTTCAGAATAAGAAATTTAAAATCTAAATATAAGGATGTGAAAGATTAAAACTAGAAATTTATCTTCATAGACTACCTGGGACCAGAGGTGTTGTCGTGTGGGAGTGTAAAAGGTGAATGACTGAAGTAAGCTCGGGGAGGTCCTAATATCAGTGCCGGTACAGTCGGGCAGTCAGGTAACGTCGTTGGCGGCAGGGCTGTGCAGTTGGGGGAGAAGACGTCCGTTGCGAATTGTAGTGAGAAAAACTAGGCCTACTTCAATCCTGCCGCCGTTGGCGGAAGGGGTGTACAATCAGGGAAAAACGTCAGTTGTGAATTGTAGTGAGGGGAACGGCTGGAGTCATTATGTTGAGGCTCGGATTAGTTTTATGGATATAAAGAGATTCTAAAGTTGTGAGTTCTATTGGATTGGAGAAGTCTTTCCTACTAATGGGATGGTTGTTTTGTTCTGCAAGAAGACGGGGAGCTGAATGTGAAGGTTTTGCTAGTTGTAAGCGTGTTCTACTGGATATACCTAAATGTTGGTCGATGCGGGCTTTGTTATGCTGTCCAGTGCTGCCCACATACGAAGCTTGACAACTTCTGCAATTGTACATATAGACAACACCGGATAGCAAAGGTGTGGGGGGATTTGTCCTTAAATTTAAAGTAGGATCCTATGGTGAAAATGTTTTTAAAAGTGAACTTAAAGTTCATATGTGGATAGGCTTCGGAGAGGAAAGTTTTCAGAGAATTAACTGTAGCGACGGTGGTTCTGCTGTAGTACGGGAGAGAGGGGAAAAAGTCTAATTTACGAACTGTGGGTTTAGTAATGCCGGGATCGAAAAGTTTGTCAAGAAACAGTTTGCAATACCGTATTAGTCTAATAGATGTTGCGGATAACCGTTATTCTTAATGAAAGTTCGAAGAAAGTCTATTTCGTTTGAAAATGCTATGTAAGTGGAAGATAAGTGATATGCCCTGAACAGTAAAGTTTTGATTGCATTTATTTTAAATTGGTCATAGCAGTGGCTGAAAAAGCTGGTTCCGAGACCCGAAAAGGTTGGCTTCCTGTAGATTGTAGTGGTTAGTGTTGAGTCCTCATTTGTGACTAGGATATCTAGGAATGCTATGGAATTATTTGTTTGATTTTCGGCTGTGAACTTTATGTTTGGATGTTTACCGTTTAAATATTGTAGAAATAGGTCTAAATCGGTTGGGTTTTTGAAAATGAGGAAAGTGTCGTCTACGTAGCGTTTGTAGGGAATGGGTTTAAAATAACTCGGGTATTCTTCAAGCCATATTGCTGCTTGATGACATAAAAATATGTTAGCTAGTGAGGGACCGAGCGGGGAGCCCATGGAGACTCCTTCAATTTTTTTGTATAGTCTATTGTTGAAAAGGAAAAATGAATCTTTAATGGCCAAATTAAGAAAACTTCTAAAGGTGGGCTGGTCCATGCTGTGGAATGAGTCAGTGTTATAAAAGATTTTGCTACATAAAATATCTATGGTTCCGTCTAGGGGTATATTGGTAAACAGGGAAGTGATATCGAAACTAATCCCGAAACGTCAATGTTTTTAGGTCGACACTTTTGTTAGTTTGAATACTCGTACTTTAATATTTGGATTATAATATACATATTCAATTTCTGGGCGAGCGTGAAGTTGTAGTTGAGTTCGTCACCGTACTTGGTCGTGAGAGTGAACATGGATGCAGAGTAAGGCTAACAGGCTACAGTGCTGGATGGTGACGGAACGTCGTAAAGATCTTCTTGTTTATTTACCTCTTATTATACAAGACTTAGAAGATATGATCCAATAAGTAGCAAACATGATACTTGATACATGCAGACAACAAAGTACAAGGTCTACATCTGAATAAGTGCTACAAGCAGAATGCAGTAGACAATGTTGGTACAGTAAGGCTAAGTACCGAATAAGCTGTCGCTTAATAGCACAAGCACCTTTGAATATCTACGATTGCTGGCTCCATTTAGAACACCGGTGGCTTCCGTCAGAATCGAGTCGGAAGTCCGCTGGTAAATTATTGTACATTTATGAGACTAACAAATATCTCCGAAACTCTGGTTACAGGTTTGTAAGAGACAGCTTTTACTGATAGAAGTTCCAGCCGGAAGGTCTTTAATAGTTTTTTCTGTCACTCAAAAAGCAATGCTGGTAAAAGGTACATATTATACGGTGTCATGAACGACCTTCTGACCTGTAAGGCTGTGGCTACTTCCGCCAGACCTGAACTCACATGATACAAGGAATGCGTGTATGCATTTGAATGTTAAAGCTAAAATATTGGAATGTTGTGTGTGCGAAACGCATATGAATCAAGGATATAAGATATCGCATACACGAATACGCCAGTCTACCATAAAGACTCACCCTCACTCAAACCTTTACCCCTTCGAGCTCCTCCCGGACTCGAACTTCCAAGCCGTCTATATACGGCCTTACTAGCCTTTGGGAGCCCTACATGCTTTCCCCATAGCGGGGTGGGGGGAAGAGTCGGAAGTTCCCTTCCCGTAGGGCTTTGCATCACCTTCGCCTCCCACTCAACTCGCAAGCAGGCAGCTAGCCTCCTGCCACGCTCACCGCGTTAACCCCCTGATTACCTACTATCTACTATCCAGCGTTACTTGAAGTTGAACCTGCGATGGCGGGACTTGGGAGAGTCTGAGCGCCTACTAATATATCTGCCCTCACACCTTGATCCATGGTCGCTCCCTCAGCCAACTGTTACCCTTTCGGGCTTGAAAATAATAGGTCCTAACGGTGTCAAAGTGACGTGGAGGTGAGAAAATATGCTTGTGACAAGCATGGGCGTCGGAACTCGCCCTATTTCTCACCATAAGGAAACTTGACACCGTGATGCCTCCTTCCTCCCCGTCGCGGCAAAGCGGTTACGTGAGCAATGGAGTGGCAGGCCACTGCTGCCCCGAGGTAGGCTCGGACTGCCCAAGTGGCGGAGAGCCGCCTGGCCGACACCGGGACCTTGTGGCTGTTCGCCTCGCTGGCTGAAGCGGCGGAGGCCGCCGCCTGATGCCCCGGCTAACGTCCTGGAAAACGTTCCAAGAAACGAGACTAGGATTAAGCAGCCTACACTGAAATGAAACTTTTCTTAACACTAATCTTACTAACATATGTTGTAAAGATTTTCACTTGCGAAGTCTATCAAGAGTGAAGGCAGATAGCTCCCCTGGGCCTAAGTCCTAACGGTGTCAAGTTCCCTTGTGGTGAAAAAAAACGTGTTCCGACGCCCCTGGCTTGTCACAAGCATAATAACTCAAAGGTGATGAATGGAATTTTATGAAATTTAGAGGAATTATTGGTAAGCTACAAGACATGATTAAAGCTTCGTGATGATCGGCTGGTCCGTTTGTGTGTTTGACTTTCGTTTATCGGAATATTTGTTAGTAGCTTAACTCAAAAAGTTAAGGACGGATCTACAAGAAAATTACAGAACCTTTTAACACTATTGAAAGGCACAGGTGATTAGATTTTCTTGGTGCTCATACGAAAAAAATCATGGTTTAAGAACCAATTTGAATTTTTCGTTACGTACTGTTGCCTTACTTGGTAGACGTATAGTCAAGTGGAGGAACAAATAAAAGAACCCATATTAGGGGTAAAAATGAAGTACCTTTCTTGCAGTAAAAAATCTTAGTTCATAAGTTTCCTTTCATTTCTTCCACCACTTGACTAAATGCGCTCTCAGAATGCTCTCTAGTTTTGTATATGTTACCCTGTTACTAAAACATCATAAGTTTCATAACCAGTCCTCACTATCTTAATTGCAAAATGAGTACTATTACTGTGGTAAAATTCTGATGTTAATATAGCCTCAGTTTTCAGACTCAGACTGATGATGCTTTGTTCTATTTTTCCTTTCATATTCTGACTTGCTGTTCACATGCGCGGTAATCCACCTTCTTGCATACCTATGTTCTACGTATCTGTCTACATATCATACTACAAATCCCTTTTCCTCTTGAATCAGCGTAGTTGTGTCTTAGGGAGGCTCAAACAACTAATATAATAATGCTAAGCTTCAGTCCGCGTGCTCATCTGTTGGCCCGCGTTACTAGCAGTGCAGCACTAACCCATGCCCGCCCTTTGTTACAGAAAGTGTCCCTCACAGAGCACCTGGACGCATCACAGAAGGCCGACATGAGGGCCTACATGAGCCTCGTCAACAACGTATTGGGCTCTGCTGAGGTGCGTGTGCTAACGGCAGTGATGCGCAAATCTTCTCCCATCACGTTTTTCCTTCAGTTATCTTCAGTGTACTGCATTACAGAAGCAAGCGTCGTGGAAATTCTACGGGTATTCATTGTTACCCACTTCACTTATCATGAAGCAGGCGAAAGCTGCGCTAGTGAACTTCATTTTGATTGAACGTATGAACGGTACCGGTAAATATTGAACAGAGAGAAGTGCACCGCCTTGTCCTGGGCTGTCATAACTGTCTTTCTATAGACGCCTTGTGTGGGTATATCTGGTCGAAGCCGATAAGCGCCTCCAGTCAGTCATAGCGGAGGTAATGGAAGGGCTGGCTCCACCCAGCACGAGTCAGTTGGTCATTGACTGTTTAGTGCGTGGCAGTTGCTGTTGCTCACCAGACTGTCTACACCAGCGGGCATAATAAGAGGACGATTTTCATTATTTGAAAATGAAGTTTAACCATGTAGAGTAGGTTGATGAATCTTTTGATGGGCCTTAAGGAATGTATTTAACAGATTTCTATAAAATATTAGGACAAACATAACTATATTTAATTATTATTATTATTATTATTAAATCACACCAGACTGGCGACGCAGGAACGGAGAAACTCCATGAGGTTAACAACCCCCCACGCAACCAGCCCAGCGGGTGGAGAAAACAAAAGAA